>MQRK01246661.1:34478-52277 GCA_001938485.1 Girardia tigrina
ATATATATATATATATATATATATATATATATATATATATATATATATATTTAGACTTGTGTTTTCTAATGTTTTGTAAAAATAGTTACCAAAATCTTATAGACTTAAATATAATATTACAGTAAACTCGGCTTTGGTTGCAGTAAACGTGTTGTGTATTTTAAATTCTTTTCTAAAATATTTTTTGTAGAAGTTAATACAGCTATCAAAAATATTTTATTAATATTATTTGTATAAATTTCCCTTTTTCAGTTGTAGAAATTTCCGTTCGTACAAATTTCCATTTGTATAAATGTTATTAGTATAAATTTGCGTTCGTATAAATTACCGTTCTTATAAATTGCCATTCGTATAAATTTTCATTCGTATAATTTTCCATTCGTATAAATTTCCTAGAATCATAAATAATAACATTTTGGTTATTTTTTTATATTTTAATATAAATATATAAAATAATAAAGTACTGAGATTTTCCGAAAATAAGCGCATCCAAAAAGAAGTGCATCAGCGCTGATTTTTTGCTTCCATATAAATTGATCAAAATAATAATTGCTCCCTGTTCGAAACTGCCATTTTTACATCGAAATAAGCCAATTATTTTTTTGATCAATTCATAAGCAAACACAAAATCAGCGCAGATGCTCCTCTTTTTGGGTACCATTTTTTTCGGAAAACTCCGGCATGTATTGCTTTAAATATGTCGTTAAATGAAGAACAGATGACATCATTAGTTCGAATATATTATACACAAAAGTTGACAAATTGTTTCGTTCTCAAATATTAAATTTGATATTGTTCTATAAAGAATAATCAATTTGATACAGATTTGAATAAATAGTTTTGTGAGTTTGTCGAAATAGATAAAACTAAAACGTGAACTGATATCAAACATTTTGTAAAAAAAAGATTGAAAGGCAACAAAAATTAATTGAGAAAATTTGCAGGATACTGAAAACTATTCTGTTTCATGATTTAAGACTGCACTTAAGTAGGGTACGGAGTATAAACATAATTGTGATAAACTTTAAAATGTTTCGACCCTTGGAAGACCAAAATATGCCACAATATTTGAAATCGTCGAAACATTCTGCGTTATGGTTAGATAAGATCTCCTTTTAACTCAATACTGTTTCAAATGAAATAAAATCTAACATCACTTTTTTTACACCGCTTAAAATTAATAGTTATATTTGCAAACAAAAAATAAAAATTAGATAAATATTAAAAATTAAGTAATTTAAGGAGAATTAATGGAAGTTATATGTAAAACAGGAAAATTGATTGAACTATGTTACTTCCAAATGTATTTGACAAAAAAACTAAATTATGAATTTAAAGGTAACTAACTTTTGATATTTTTATAATATTTTGATATTTTTGTTATTTTAAATATAAATTATAAGTATTTTTAAATAATTTAAATTACATAAATTAATTAAATTTAAAAAATAACATTTAGAACTGTGGAGGATTTCGTTTCTTAGAGAAACATTTTAATAAATGACGTCAAGAAAATAATAGTATATTCATTTACAAAATGTTTGAAAAAGTTTTGAAGTATATAAAAAATAATTTTATGATATCAAATTTGTATAAACAAAAATAATTAAACCATATAAATTATATTACAAATGGTTCCCCGACAAAATAGTGCCATATTTCCCGACAAAATATTGCTGACCATTGATTTTTTAAGTCTCTGATTTTGAAAATTAAGTCTCGAGAAATTAAAATTTTAAAAAATGAAAAAATTGGGTAAATTTCAGAAAAAATGAAAAATTCAAGTAAATTTTAGAAAAAAATTCTGTACTTAATAAAATATAAAATATTAGATTAAAATATAAACATAATTATAAATATTCAAAAAATAAAAAAAAAGATGGCAAATTATTTTTAAAAAAAAAATACGCCATTTGTTAAATAGACATTTATTTTTCAAGACAATTAATTTCGATGGTATAACCGTCATCGTCAGGTCTCAAAAAAAATCAATTTTAAATCTGCTTATATAGGCAAGCAGTGATTATGTCATAAATTGATTATTATGTCATCTAAACACGCTCAATAGGGTTTTCGATAGACCCGTTTGCACATTAATCTTGGGATCTAAAGATCTGATATAAAGTCCTTCACAGGCCACACTCTCCCAATAGTTTTTAAAACGAGAGCAGAATTTTAAAATCATTTATGTTTATGTTTTCATTCGACTTACAACCCTTTCTATGTTCTGCAATATTACTCCCACCTACATTCTGACCATGTTCTTGGATTATCTTACAAAGATGATTGGGGCGTCTCTCCAATGTATGTGGCATTACACCCATTACATGTAAATTTATATAAGAAATCCGAACATAATCCAAATGGGGGTTGGAGATTTATTACAAAATACATTTTGGATTTTATGTGTTTGTGATATTATTTTTAAATTAAAGGCATTATTTAAAATACGCTTTAAGTATTCCATATTCATAGGGATTTGGTCAATTTAAACGTTCAATTTTAAAAAGCGTAAATATTAATAATTACTTAATTTTCATTTTCCTGATTGAGATTTAAACAATTAAATATTATTTAATATTAAAATCAAATTAAAAACTTTATGTTAAATATTTTAAATAATACTTTAAAATTGAAGTTTTCATTTTTTTTAAATTTACTTGAATTTTTCATTTTTCTTTATACTTATAATTATGTTTTTATATTTTAATCTAATATTTTATATTTTATTGTATACAGAATTTTTTTCTAAAATTTACTTGAATTTTTCTTTTTTTTCTGAAATTTACCCGAGTTTTTCATTTATGTTTTCCTAGACTTAATTTTCGAAATCAGAGACTTAAAAAATCGATTGTCGGCGCTATTTTGTCGGTCACCATTTCAAATGGCGACACCTAAATGATCTTATTGGACGGAATCAATTATTGATCAAGGAGATGAGAAAGCTGTTTAGAAATTCACATTTTTGGAACCTCTACTTACATGAAATTGGAATAGTTACTCAGAACACGGTTTTTTAACTACTGAAAATGATTTTTTCTGTGGTTTACACTCTCCAACAAACTCTAAGGACTTTGTGATAAATCAGAAGAAGCCATTTCATCAGAAAAAGGTATATGTTTTACAAGTAGTGCTTCAGTTCATTTCTTCTTTTCATGGCTATCACATTTTTATGTGATGCTCTTTGTTATGATAAAAATGATTACGAATTTAAAATCGTGCTTCATGACTTTTTATCGACTCATTATTCAACATTTATTATTCAGTTCTTTGGAAGATTGTAAATTAGTAATTTTCCCTTAACATCTGTGAACATTGTTTTGATTGTTACTTTATAGAAGAGGAATAATTTTAAGGTCAAATTTAATATTATAAGCAATCGCCTAATTATTTGTCTGTAAAGGTGTACATCTACAATCTATATGTGTGGAACCCATCTGTTAGAATCGAGTTCTAGAGGAAGGATTTGGGCGAACACGGTCCCATGAAGGTCCTTGTAATTAATTGGATCATCTAATTTGTTTGAATAATATAGTATTTTGTAAATCGAAAATATCATCTTATTTTACAAGCTATCGTGGCAATGAAAGCAATCAGTAATTTGAAGAAATTTGATGGTGGGGAGGACGTCGAACGTTGGATCGACAGATTCGAGTTTGCCATCGAGGTAGACGGGCTAATGGGAAAAGAAGTCTCATGCTTGGTCATGCAGTTGGACGGGCCGGCATACAACACTTGGAAGGGCTTATCGCTGGATCAACAGAGAAACACCAAGGAAATCAAAAGTGAGTTGCGCCGAGTGTTTGGTTTGTGGAAATTTGACGCATAATATTTGAATCCCAAACAATTCTGTTATTAAATTTTTTATAATTTTACTCATCTTTGAATTTTATTCAAGTAACGTTATTAATTGAAATAATTTTTAATCTTTGTTCAAATAGAAAATTGACATTACATTAAAATTTCCTCAGAAACGTATTTAATTTAATTAATTGTCCTAAAACTACAAGTAATTTTAACGGGTATGGAACTGTCGGCCATTAATGCATTGAGATGCAAATTTCTTGTAGCTCGTAATAAAGTGTGTTTCTTTTTTTGGGACAATGTTTCTTGAAGAAAGTCCAAGGAAGTGGAACTCAGTTTTATAATCATGAAAATATTAGTTTGCTGCTTAGATTTATTTATACTTAGATTTATTTAGACAGTTCGAGTCAGGAGTTTTCAAGACTATGATCGATAAGTTAGGCGCCAAGCACGCGCACACGTCTGTGTACCACCCCCAGGCCAATGGGGCAATAGAGTGGTTCCACCGCACCTTTAAACTTCCATCAAGATCTTCGCTGACAAGAACGCTCGTTGGGTGGACGCAGTTCCCTATGTTCTTTTGGGGTGGCGCAATACTCCTAACACCACCACAGACGCTTCACCAGCCCAAATTCTCTACGGAACATCAATCCGTTTTCTTTCAGAACTCACCGATTGTAACATCACCCCGTCCGACACCGACATGGCCGCCGCAAGAAAGCAGTTCGAAAACCTGCCCAAGGACAAGTTTTACCAGATGCCTAACCACGCAAAAACTTTCCTCCTAGAGAGTCAGTACACCACTAATTTCCTCTGGCTCAAAGACCACACATCTAGTAGGTTGAAACTACCCTACACCGGACCTAACAAAATCATTGAACTTTACCCCAGCAACGCGAAAATTCTCAAAGACGGCAAAACTATCACAGTCCACCTCAACAACACCAAGCCCGTCTTCGTTATGGACGACACCCCCATCCCGGGCAGCGATAACATGACCAGTTTATGACCGTCACCGATAAACCGTTCATTACCACTACTCCAACTCCGTGCGAAGGAGCCAGCGGAAACACCGCAGCTAATACCAAGACACCGCACGCCGAAGACAACAGTAACCAAACATCATCTGATGACATTGTCGTTACTAACCAACGCAACTCTCGCATTAGACCTGCCAGATTCACCAGTTGGGCACCAATGCAAACCCCAACGGGCATCAACAGATTCCGCAGGGTCGAACAATAACCTTCTGCGTTTCCTTTCAGGCGTGTCTCGTGTCTTTCCTTCGGGGGAGTTGTGTTGTGTGCCACCACATTCTTGTTATTTTTATTGTTGTTTGGAGAGAAATTTATTTGTGTCTATTGTCTTTATAATTAATGTTTATCGCTTTCTCTCTCTCTATTTCTGTCATTATCTCTATTACTGTCTCTATCTAATTGTCCTTTGTTGCAGTGTAAATACAGTTCACTCACAATGTGGAATGTGCNGTTTGAATTTGGTTTTTTTTATTAATTTCAGAAACGAATTTTTTCTTTGATTTGTAAATCGTAACCGATATCGGCAATTGTTCATTTTTTTCTGTTTAATTATTTTTTGAGTTGTCTGTGAATAAAAATAATGCTAAAATAGCAATAGAAATTTAATGTCAGAAATTACAAAAAAATATTATCGTGGATAATCAAAAAACAATTACAAAAAAATTATAATTATGAACGTGGTTAGTGAATGTGTGAATTTGTTTTATTAAACTAAATATATATTTTCGATTTGAGTTTCTTATGAATTTTGTGTTTATAAATGAGTGATTTCCTTAAATGGGCGTTTGATCATTTCTGCAGAGGAATTAAATCATCACAACACGCAATGACGAAACAGTTTTCTCGATTCTATAATTGTTTGGGAGCCACGTACGAAATCAGCCGATTTTTCGAATCTCGTGTCCGTAGACCTGACGAATATACGACATTGGTGTTTCATTAATTAGTATTTAAACTAAGGATGTCGTGGATTGGTTTCAAAGGAATTATATACATGAAAGAATTAGAAGACATAAGCATGATGACACATGGCTTCGAAAACCACCTTTATTTTTAGAAACAGCATGGTCGATATAATATTCTTTTCAAAATGACATTTCACGTACTTAGAATGTCTTAGAAGCTTGATATCGAAGACGGGAATGCATTATTTAACGAGCATATGTTGGATTTTACAGAATAATTTAAAAATTTCAGAAAAAACAATACCAAGGCAATATATAACAAATTTTCAATAACAAATAATATTGTAATTTTTAAGTAATTTTAATAATTTAAAAAGTTTCTTTTATTCTTTAATATAGTATATTAAATTCTTACTTTTTTTTAACATTTTAACGATATTTATAAACATTTTTATTCGGGATTTGAGTTTTCGGGATTTTAGCGCACTTCCCTTCTGCTCATAGAGAAAAAAAGTATCATTGACTCAGCGTTGTGATAGACTATGAAAATAATTAATTCGCAATTCGTGACTTAACTTCTTAATTAATTTCGTAAAAAATTTATTTAACACATATACATATGGTATGCACCTGTGTGATCTGTAAGAAATGCAAAAATATGAAATAAATAAATTTGTAATTTTAATATGACCAATAACATTTGTCTAATTATTCTAAAAAAGTTTTCTGAATTATTATCGAGAAATGCTTTTGAAGTGTAAGACATCATTAAAAATATTTAACATATCCCCGTTTTCTAGGGAATTCTAAGGACAAATATTTTCAAGTTTAACAACCCAATATTTTATTGTAATGTCTACTATTCTTTCATTATTATCGTGCAGTATCTTTTACCTTATCACTAATTATAAAATAGTATTTCATTTTCTGGTAGGAATAAAATGGTTTTGTTTGCCCTGTTTTAAATGCTTGCATTGAAAGAATCTTTCTTCAACAGAAGTAAAAAGGATTTGAGATAAAATTTTGTAATTAATTTACGCTTTTAACAGTTTGCTGTCATACAAGTTATCGTAAATAAATTTGTTTTTATATTATTTTATATTAATTTATTTTAGACCTTTTTATTTTCGTCCAATTGACCTAAAATATTATTTAACGTTTATGGATGTATAATACTTGAAAACCAAGGATAATTAAAAATCAGTCTTTTGTGAAAATGATGGAATGGGTTGGAATATCAGAACACTTGTAGAATTTGTACGACATTTTTACATCTATTAACTAATTTAGTAAACACTTTCTTAACAGCTTCAGTATAATGATCTATTTTAAATAGTTTCTTACAATTGTAATATATTTATTAAATAACTTCTGTAATTTCTAAAAATTTAATTATGTTTTATCATATCATAAAAATTTAAAACCATATTAAAAATTTTTATTACATCTGAAATTATCAGAGTAAAATTTATTTTCTGACTCCATGAATATAGGAAATTAATCTTAGAAATTTAATTACAGAATTTTATTAACTTTAATGTATGAGTGGTTTAATTATTATTATTATTATTTTAAAAATTAAAAATCATTTTACCAGCACTCTCAGCTGCTTTCCATAAACCCTTTTTAATAATCATTTTCAGTTTTCTTTTTTTCTCAAAATCTCCTCCAAATATACTGATCACGAGAGTTGGATAAGTAAGTTCCCATTTTGATTGTAAAATATTTTGTATATTAATCTCCGGAGTTGTGTTTGAAAGGCGAGTAAACTACAAGTTAAATTTCGTGAAAAAAGGATAAATTTCATATTATTTCAAAATTCTTTAGAATAAGAATTTGTTTTAAAATCATTTTACAAAATAACATTTTTATAATGTTGTCATTTAATTAAATTTCGTAAATAATATCATAAGTTAAGGTACTCTATTGTTTAGGTACCGAATGAGTATTTTAGATTTCTGGTTTGAAGCAAGGCTCTGGTTTCCAATATTCTTTTATACATATAATGATATAACTGAAACTGTTTTACGTGTCATTGAATTTAAATTTGATACTGATCGACTTTTTTTATTGTATTTTTATTACATTGCTTGTATTTATTTGTAAATTTATGCTAGTGTATCTTATTTGTATATTTGTATTATGCATATTTAAATTTACAAAATACCAATAGTAGTTTTGATTTAAATATATATAGTTTACTGAACATTAATTTAAAACTTTAGAAATAAATATTTATAAAAACCCCTTTTAAAAGATTTTCGTTGAACACGTTTCTATCAGCATATTTGATTGTAGTGATCCGATTATAGATACAAAGTTTTATTAAAACATCGATGATGTTAAAATAGTGTCAGTAACATCTTAAGTAAGAGACTTCCTTACATTGAAATCGAAAACTGCCAATATTGTGAAAGGTATTCTTGTGTAAAAATTTAAATGCTATAGGTGTCAAAAGTCGTACAATGGAGAGACAAATAGTCATCTAAAAATACAAATTAGTTAGCACTCAGCGATAAAGAAAAAAACTTGTTTGTCTGTATTAAATAAATTATGAAAAACTGGAAAAAAATTCAAATAAAAAGAATGTCGTGCAAATAAAGGGAAATAAAAAATTATTGTCGCTCTTTCCTTCATTTTTTCTCATCAAATCACATAATTAAAAATGTGTAGTCCGCAAATTCAAGTTATCAAATGGTGGACTGAACCGATTCGGCCAAAATCGACGCCGCCACATTTCAACTCCCACCGACGGGGCGAGCTGGGGTCGTGTGCGGGGATCGAGCGCATCGCTTATCCTTCCAAGTGGATCCAGCGGTCACTGGAGCCTCGGCTGACCGATTGGGGGTTCATTACTCAGCAATGCACCTGCTGGAGGCCACTCAGTCCGACCGGTTACCGGCGTCCACCGAACTGGCCGATCAATTATTCCATCCTGCATCTTCCTGCACAATTAAGAAGTGCTTGCCGCCGCCACTCGGTACGGCAGATGGCACCACATTGATCATCCCCAGAAACTTTTTATTTCAATAAATTTTAGAGTACATTTGAAAACCAAAGAAAATAGTAATTTATTATAGTTGAATATTATTGGATAATACGTATTCTATTATGTATTTACCATTATCATAAATTATTTAATTTAACGATCTAATAGGCTGAGTGCTCACTAATTTGTATTTTTAGATGACTATTTGTCTCTCCATTGTACGACTTTTGACAACTATAGCATTTAAATTTTTACACAAGAATACCTTTCACAATATTGACAGTTTTCGATTTCACTGTAAGGAAGTCTCTTACTTAAGATGTTACTGACACTATTTTAACATCATCGATGTTTTAATAAAACTTTGTATCTATAACAAGTAAATCTTATAGATAAATGAATAAATTCATTTTTCTCTATATAATTATTAAAAAATATTCAGCAAAAATCAATTTAAATTTGACTTTAAAATCTTACAGAGAAGCTATGGGTTTATTAATGTATATATAGGTATGTATATATTATATAAATAATGTAAAGAAAGAGAGAGAATAAATTATTTTAGAAGATGAATGTATTATTCTAGAAGATAAAAAAATCAGTCTAGAATAAAAATGAATTAAACTAGAAAATATTTTTTGAACGAGATCAGCAGATAAATTTTAATGTTTTAAATTCTTTTTTATAAATTTTAAATTTAAAGTTTTAATTTAAATTTAAAATTAAAAAGGTAAAACTTATGCACAAGCCTTCGTCGCATCTTTCTCTTTGTAACCTCGAAAGCTTGCACATAATTAAGTACACCCACGGTTCAACGGCTAAGGTTCAAAAGAAGAAGAAGAAGGGGAAAATTTAATTAAAAGGGTGAAATAGATTGTATTTTTAAATATAATTTTAATCAAAATGTCATGAATTTAAAAAATTTCAAATTAATGGACCAGAAAAAAACAAATCAAAACAATAAAGAAAAAGCCAGGAACCTAGAAGATAAAGATTCATATTATTCAAATGATGTTTCCAGTGAAAAAGAATTCATCGAAATCTCAAATAAGCCAAAAATATTGTAGCAAATAGATAACAATAGATCAAGATCCAATAAAAGGCGTACGAAAAGATACAAACATTTAGTTATAAAGATGATGCTACAGACTATGCCATGCAAAACAATTTATGGGTGAAATCAGATCTACGGGACTGTCCAATTGTAGAAATGAAGCGATTCTACAAATGTAAATTCAAAGCTGCTTGTTGATACCCTGTCAAAATGTTCATGATTTATCACCACAACAAAGCAAACGTGTAAGTATTATTAGATGTTTTTGGAACATCGTTGAAATTATTACTATGAGTTATTTCAGACATCAAAACTTTTATTATACAAAACAAAAAATGTTATATCTCATATTTAAACAAACTTATTATTTTTTTGAGATACAATTTGTTTTATAAATCTTAAATCGATATAAATAAAAATACTTATAAATATTCATATTTGATTTTTTTATTAATTTTATAAATTAATTTTAAATTATGATTTTTATAACATTTAAAATATTTAATCGTTTCGTTTAATTTTATTAATTTTTTAAAAATCATTCCAAGTATAAAAATTATGCATTAATATTTCGAAAGAGTGGACGACAATACATTAATGTTGGTATGAAGGATTTGAGCTAGATTACCAAAACCTAATAATGGTTTAGAATCAACTAATTATGTGATAAAGAAAGATGGAACAACATGCAAGCGTTTATCATTAGCCAGCTATCTGGAATTAGTTCAGTCTAAAATTGTAGAGATTGATCAATCAATAGGAAAAGCAAATTAGCCTCATCTTGTTTGAAGAGGTGCAAACAATTAGCCACGAACTGTGGCTTAAAATAGATATCACCATAAAACGAGGCGAGTGTGAGGCTGGACTTGACACGCGGACGAACACCTGAAACCGCGTTTTCTCTGACAAAATGGATGGACAAGACCGGCTCCGGTAAAAATTAAATTACCGGATTTAGATGGCGCATCATCAAGCAGAATCGGGCCGCCATCTAGCCCACGTGCGATGCAGTTTGAATCGTCGCGGTCGTTAACTAATGCACTGCGAGTCGAGCAGTGATGCGCTCGATCGTGCTCGATAAGTTGGCAAAACGTGCAGAATTTTACGTTCGCTCTGATGTTGCGAGAATAGATTTTGAGATTCTTCGTCACCGCTAATTCCCCAAAATACGCGTACTCATTGGAGTTTAAATAAAACTCCAATGGAACTGGTGGCGGTTGAGAAATAACCGCTTTGAAATAATTCGGTAAGACATCTCGTGCTTATTGATTTTTATCGATAATTCGTTTTAATTTCACTGGGAACGTGAGTGAGTTCGATTCAGATACATTCATTCGCAAGATAAATTATATTCAAATTCGAGTATAATTCAAACAACTAAAAAATTATTTTTGTTAAATTATTTAAACACAATTTGATAATTATAAATAGTTTTTCTCTAAGTATTTTTTATTTTTTTTAGAAACATTATTTGAAATTTCAACACCGCGTGCACAAGAAAATATACACATATATTTTTATTTTGATGAAAAAAATTTAAACTGTGATTTACTAAATCACTACACACCACTCCAGGAGAAATGACAGCAGTGATGTCAAAAAATAAAGAGAAGGTTCATTACATGGCGTCAGGTTGAAAAATTGCTACAAATTTCAAGGACAAGCAGTTGAGTTTCTGCGAGCTATGCCTAATGGAAGATAAGAACGATTGGACTTTTAGCACATGCAACTGCAGAGAATTCCAAAAAAATTTGGTCTGTAAACATTTATTACTGCTTGCCTGTCGTTATTAGTATACTTCAATAACACTTAGAGCGCAAAATATCACATTGTGTCCAAAACAGAAGCGTTATCACCATGTAGAAATCAAAATTGCTTTGGAAACAAGCCGGTTCCAATGCCTAAGAAGTACAAAGTAAATGAAGTGTTCCCAAATAATAATTCTAAAAAATCTTAAACGGATAAAACTTGTTAAAAAATTTAATTTATTAAAACACGTTATCTTTTTTTTCACGTTATTTGTGTGAAAAAAATATGGGATGACAACTCTAACTCTGTGAATAAAATAATAAACAAGCAGGCACTGAAAGAACTTCATAAATTTTGTGCTAAAAATGTATCTTTTCTTTTCAATGATTCATGAAATTCAACATTGAAGAAGACGGGGTCGCAATGGGTTCACCATTAGCACCAACTTTGGCATCAATTTTTAAGAAGTCGCTTAAGGATAAAATGAATACATACCCTAGTAAAAAACCTGTATTGTATAAGATATATGTAGATGATGTCTTTTTGGTTTTCAGAAATCAATACCTCAAAGAACCATTCCTAACATTCATGAATGATCTTCATCCTAATATTAAATTTACCACAGAATTGAAAGTAGATAATTAACTTCCCTTTCTGGAAATTCTATTCACTAGGATAAATGGAGGCTATAAAACTGAATTATTCAGAAAGGCGAAAGGTCTTTACACAATATCACGGAGTTTTAATGAGGAAAAAAAGAGAGGGTATGATTAAAGGCCTCGTTCACAGTGTTTGGAATTTGTCGACCAATTTTGAAATTGCAAATCAGGGTTTAAAAATTCTTAGAGGGCACTTGAGGGACAATATGTATACAAACAAGCAAATGGAACAAAACATTAGGGTAACATTAGACAGATATACGAGTTAAGAAACAATTAAAAGAAGAAAATACTGAAGAATTCAAACAAATAATTAAAATACCATATTCTGAAGGATTTAGATTTTTTAAGAAGATTATTTGGAGAACAATAAGTAGTGCCAAAGTAGTCTCTGTCATATCCAAAGTTCAAAGTTTCTTCTCAAATAAATCGAAAACAGTTTGTGTTTTGCAAGCTAATCTGGTGTATAAATATAATTGTTACATGTGTCAAAACTCGTACATCGGAGAGACAAATCGTAATCTCAAAACCCGGATTAATGAGCATTCAAAAATGAGTCGATCAAGTAAGATTCTTGATCATTGGTTATCTTGTAAGGATAGAACCTCATCCATTTCAAAAGATTTCTCGCATTTGCGAGAATAGAATTGATAACATGTTATATATGTTTGCTTAATTTTTGAGAAAAATGAAATAAAAAATTTTATTCAAATTATTTATTGGTTAAATTATTTTTTTGACGTTATAATCTATGAGTTTAATGCATGTTGTGACATGATGATGGGATTATTATCTCGAAACGAGTTGTCCTCTTTTTATCCCTTGTACATATGTTTGTGTAAAGATTTTACTTTGCGAAGTCTATATATAGAAAACTAAAACATATTTTGATAAAAAATTTTCAAAAAATTTCCTTTCATGTCGTAATATTTTTAAAAGACTAACCATTGGTGGATCTAGGGAACAAGGCTTGAAAGGGGTAATTTTTTGATAAATAAAATTACTAAAATTATATAAAAAAACCACATTCCTGTCATGAATACTTATCGTTATCCTCGGATAACAGGCGAATACTCTGAGTTAGAGTTGCTCATGAAAGTGCATTCTTCACCCCTTCTCTGTCTACCATTCTACTGTTGCAACGATTACAGATATACACTCACATACCTTTAAACAATTTATCCAAATATAAAGATATCTTAATAAAAAAATTAATTAATATTCTTTGGCAGTTTTGTAAATTTAAACAACATTAATTCGCAAAACAAAATAATTTCTAAATAGTTTGACTAGGTCGCAAATTCTAAAGAATAATTATGATTATTAAACAAATTAAGAAAAATGCATATTTTAAAGAAATATAAATACTTACCTTAAGGCAATATCATATTTGTAACCATTCAATACAAATGTCCAACAACTTGTATACAAAACAATTAGTATTCTTTTATCCCCATGTAATATCCATACATTAAACTTTTAAAATTGAGTTAGGTCCTTTATGCGGTACTTACCTCTTTTTGAGTTTTAGTTTTTTTTTCTTTTTTTCTTTTAATAGCCTTTAAAAACTAAGGCAGTAAAAGAGAAAAGGTTTGCTCCATCATTAACCTTCTAATCAAAATTCTTACATTACTTTATTAATTTATGCTACACTTTATGAGATTAAATTGTCTGTAGTTCGACAACATTTGAATATAGACATGTGGTCAATAGAGAAAAAAGTTCTCAGAATGAAGTCTATTTTTGAAAAAGGCAAAAATATGTAGGCATTCTTATTCAAAAAAATGTTACTTTTTGGTACACCGTTTATATGGAAATATACCTTCGTGTAAAAGAACATTTAATTTTCCACAACTTTTGTATAATAGTTTTTTTCTATAAACTCTTTAACCATCTCTATAATTTTTGATCACCCTGTATAAAAATAGGTTATTTCTAAACAGCATTTATTAAGTACTTTCTAAAAATAAAATAAATTATTGCGTTCCATTTCAAAAAACTACATTCTTGGCCTTAACATTTCTTCTACCCAGTAAATTTCTACCAAAAAATTTGGTAATGTCATTGTTACATTTTTAGGCTGCATGCCAAATTTTATTGTTCTATGATAAATAATTTTTGAGATAATTGTCACATAGACAGAAAGACATTTTTTAAAAACGAATGTTTTAAATTGTGCAGACCTGAAAAAGTGAAATTTTTGAAAATTGAAAAAGAGAAGTAAAAACAGCAGACTTTTTAGCGATAATATCAAACGAAAAATTTTGTGCACTATTTGTAAAACAGCGACATATGAGTTGCATAAAAAAAGACTGGCTCCAGATATAAAAGAAAGAGATAATTCTATGGTAACTAGTAGGGATGTATTAATTAATGTATTACTTTAATGCTGTTATCGAATCGGTATAAATCAGAAATAGCATAAAAATATTAACTATAAAATTCATAGATTAACTTTAAATTTAAGTGAGACGTTGTAGAACCCCAATATATAAATGAGCATAGAACAGTGTAACGGAATTTCGAGCTGTTACTTAAGTAAGACTAAACGTTTGGTATGATATCGTGGTGTATTTTCTAATGTTTCGAAACAAAATAAGTTCTGTAGAATATGGCCTTATAGTTCATTGAGAAAGTTATAATTAAACTACGAAACTTTGGGAACAAATAACATTTCAGTTTTCTTTGACGAACCCCTCAATCCAGCAATAATGTTCTATGTTTAAATTTCAGATTTCAGAAGGGTAATTTGAATGCACAAATAAGAATTTTAATTCAGAAAAGATGGATTCGAATGCAAAACCTTGTATTATATAAACACACAACAAAAAGTGTTTATAAATCATCAAAATCTCCGTCAGGCAAATGATCAAATGAGTTCTACCGAGCTTGAGCTTCGTGTTTCATTGCGTATAACTCACGTAGGTTTAGAGGCAAGGGAAGATTCAAGGGGGTAATTATCCCCTTTACTCCCCTGTATCCGCTCTTGGGACTAACAAACTTTAGAATTATAATATTTATTTTTATACACACAAAAATATTATTATTCTACATACATTAAATATGAACTTTTAATAAAAACAAATTGCATACCTTAGCACTTTGATTTAGGCCAGTAAATTCAATTTCACCAAACGTATTTGTTGGAAGGGTGTACGTTCGACGAATTTTATCAGGATCAAAATTGTTTGATAAATGCCCTCGGCTTTGTTCCAATATTTGGGCAATCCCATCTAATTCATTGTGACCTGCAGTACTATTTCGAGTTGAACCACGTTTTTTTGAAGGATTAAGATTTAGCATTGCTAAAGCAAGATTTTGGACCAATTTTCGTGATTATCAAAATTTGATGAAAATTATGAGTGGTCAACTCTTAAAAATATAAAAAATAAAATAATTGAAATTAAAATTTATTTTTAAAGTTAGTATTACCATTTTTCTATGTATAAATAATAAAAAATTTTATTATTTAATTTTTATAATAATCAAAAAATTTTAAAAAAATTAATATTTTGAACTATCAAGATCTCCTAATTATTAACCAAACTTATTTCATTTCTTTGTACACAAAAGTCTTATTTTTCCTAAGTAATGTTTATATAATAAATTATAAATTCTGGTAACAATCAATGTTCTTTTAGAATTATAAAACATTAATAGAATATCAGATTATCTGAATTACTAAACAAAACTAAAATTGTTTTAAAGTAATAAAGTAATAAAGTAAAGTATTAAAGTAATAAATAAAACCAAACTCATACCTTTGTGAAAAATTAGGCTAAACACAAACAAGTTGTATGGTTAAAGGAAACCAGTAAAATCCTCTATTCCACAAAAGTATAACTTGCAAAGTAGCGATAATAATTAAACTCGACCTACAAATTTAAACCAACAATCAACAGGAAATTCAAAAAAAAACGTACAAAAATTATTTTGAAGCTTACCAAACAGTTGTTGATCAATCATAATTGTTTCATTTTCCACCAATAAAAAGTGAATTATCAAAATATGAATCATAAATTGATCCTGGGAAATATAATATTTCCCTTTCACCGTTTAGATATCTTAATGATAATTTTTACTTATTATGTTTCATTCTGTTAATCGATATGAACTACTTTTTTTGCAAAATTATCATCCCGAAATTAATTGCAAATTATAAAATTTTAGCAAAACATTTTAAGAAATAAAGTATAATTACTTTGTCAATTCTGAATTTTCATTAATAGATTGTTATGTCTAATTAATGGAGATTAATAGATTTGCCAATTGTCAGCATAAACTGCTAATTTTTGTATTACAAGAAAATCACCCTTCAAAACGAATGAAATTTATTCTTTCATGTTAAACATTGATCAACTTCGGTAGAATGTATTGAAATATTTAAATAAATGGATTTTGAAATGATAATTTATCTATCCAATATTGCCTCCTTCTATTGTGTAAAAAACTTTATAAGCAGCATAGGTACACAAGCTATTAAACCATAGGGGTAAACCTTAAAACTACGGTTGTATGTCCTGAGATTTTCAGAGCTCTGTCTTGTTTTGTTTTACTACTTATAAAGGACCATTTTTGATCCATGTTTTTGATTTTACAGTCATTGTCTAAATCAACATTTCAAAAAACAAATTAAACATGACAATGTATTTTTCGCTTTCATGCCTGTAAACTAAAAGCTTGTACTTCTTCTGATCTTTCAAGAGACATATGCACAATTAAGAATGTTTAATTAGTAGAGTTCATTGAATTTGTTTCATCCCGCTGTTGGTCGTTATGAGTTTGATATTGTGATTTTAGATAAATTGAATGAAAAGAACTTTTAATACATTTATTTATATAATTTCTAGACATGTACCGGTTTCACTTTTTCAAAACCGACCGTTTCCAGTACCGGTTTTGAAAAATAAAAAATTATCAAAAAAGAAAAACCAACATTGAAACGAAATAAAATTTTTATTTTGTATTTTTAACAGAAATACTAACTTCATCAATTAGATGAAAATTAAATTTCAAAAGAATTAATCTCTCTGTATTCTCCGGTAATAGCCTTGATTTTTGGTCGTCCAATGTTTTTCCTGCAATGCTAAAAACTCTTTCAGAAGGAACACTTGTGAGCGGAGACACACGATAGGTACGAGCGATCTGTGATAGTCTTGGGAAACGATGATTATTGAAGCCCCACCAGTGAAGTAGATTTTCTTGTTTTGAAATAAGTCCTTCAGATAAATAGATGTCCAATTCTGTTTTCAACGCTGATGCTGGAGAAAAAGACAACTTTGTCTGAGACAGCGATAAAATCTCGTCAAGACTTGACCAGGGGCTGAGATCACAATTTTGAGAAATGTTCATTAAAGTTTTTTCAGTTTCTAAATGCTCGACGATTGTAGTGATTTCATTTATATACCAACATGTAAAAGCTAGAAGGTTATCTTTAATTTGTGCAGATACAAACTCAGAAATGCAGCGATGTTTAAAACTGGGATTCAAAAGAGTGGCGATTGCTCAACATGGGTGAATCTCCATGTTTCTCAACCGTTTTATGAGAGATTTCAGCAACTGTTCCTTCATTGTTTTTAATTCTGAATCAACTTCGGGCTTT
>MQRK01246662.1:0-11120 GCA_001938485.1 Girardia tigrina
TATCAGATCTTTAGATCCTAAGATTAATGTGCAAACGGGTCTCTCGAAAACCCTATTAAGCGTGTTTAGATGACATAATAATCCATTGATGACATAATCACTGCTTGCCTATATAAGCACATTTAAAATTCATTTCTTTCTTGAGACCTGAAGATGACGGTTATACCGTCGAAATTAATTGTCGTAAAAAATAAATTATTAATTTTATTATTATTATTATTATTATTATTCTATATTTCAATCACTATTAAAAATTATACTCCCTCCGTCCAGAAATATGGTATACATTTTAGTATACATTTTGATATAGAAATGTATACCATATTTCCGGTCGGAGGGAGTAATATTTAAAAAAAATAAATAAAAACATTTAAAATTGAAGAAAATTTTTAAAAGTATTTTTAATTAATAATAAATTAATAATCTATAAAGTATATAATAATAATAATCCAATCATATTTTTAATAATATATTTATAATTTATAATTAAAAAGTTTTGTATATTTTAAATTTAAATTAATCATTGCTAAAGGAAGTCTAAGAAATTTATTAAAATTTAATTAAAATTGATTTCTTTTAAATAAAAAAAACAACTAATTTGAAAAGGATATTTGATAAAGATTTTTTTAAGTATAAATAAACGAGGACATGCTTCATTTCAATGACAAACTTGTTGACAATTTTACAGAAAATATTTAATATCACTTAATTAAGTTATATATTTAACAAATTAGTGATAAACTCATTATTCCATGCTTGTTGACAACGTCTTCCGGCACTTGGCTTCGAGATTCTGTCTCGTTTGGTTCTGTTCGACAGTTGATAATTTCCTTTATTAACAATCTCAATGGGTTTATTAATGAAAAATCGTAAAATATATCTCTCCTCACCTGTCCCAACAAGTCGTTTGTTCGCGCATGTTGAATTCATATAGGATTCTATAATATTTTATAAAAACAACAAAAAAATTGGAGACAAATCTGAACTAAGAGACTTTCTCGAGGAGACTCGAAAATTGTTAGACTGAGTTAAGAAATCTCGGAGACAGAAATTCTAGGGGTATTGAAATAAATTTATATAATTATTTTACATTTTTATAATCATATCTTTCATTTGATCACATATAAAAAGTTCTCTTTCTTTCTTTATCTTTTATTATAAATTTCTGAAGAAATTATAATTTTATATTTTACAAAAATTTGATTACTATTTTATTATAAATAGCAGAATTATTATTTATCTCAATATACGATTGTATGGACAGTTTAAAAAGAGTCGGTACGAACCCAAAGATTATTATTCTCAGAACAGCTTTCAAAAGATAAATAAAATTGGTCTCAAAAATCATTACTATGAGTATTAATGGTGTTAAAAAAAGTTTAACTAAATTCGGTATATATCTTTGGGACACTTCTAAGTTCTTTTAAACGTGCATATTGATTTCATTTAAGTCCCAAGAACATTAGGAAAATATTAATTGAAGATTTCTTGGTCAGTTGCTGGATGGAAAGTGTGGACCATTGTCGGACCTTAGGAACAAATGGTTACTTAAACATGGAATACATTTCTGAAGAAAGTGGGCTTCAATTGTTAATTTTTTAAATTACTTTTTAAGGCAATTTCAAATCTGAAAAAAATGAACATTTGTAACATATTAATCATTGTATAACATACAATGTATATGTTAGGAGTTTTTGGTAAACTTTAAATTTTTGAAAATTTTTAAATTGGAAATCATATTTATAGTTAAGATAAGTTAAAATAATGTTTACCAATTAAAATGAATTTTTTAATTAGAATGAACTATTAAAGAAGTTTTCTATAGGTAAAAAATTAATTTTTAGAATAATTTAATTTCGGTAAAAATGAATCAATGTAAACAATAGTTTAAGAACATTAATTTATAATAGAAGTTACAAAATTATGATTAAATAAAAAACAGATTGGGATTAATTTTCGTAAAAAAAATTTAAGTTATAATTTATTATACTTAAATTATAAAACTTAAATGAACTAAAATTATACATCAATATTTATATTTCAAATAGGATATCTGGTTGTGCTAAAAATGAAACATTGTTCCTCATAAATTTGATTAAAAAATCATTGTTTGTTAGAAATAAAAATTTTGTGTTAATGAATTCTGATCTTAAGCTTTTGAAGAGTCACTTTTGAAATATGAGGTCTAGCGTTATCATGAAGAAGGATGGGACTTTTTCGATTGACCAATCCCGGACAAAGGGTTTTCAATTTTTTATGCATTTCATCAATTTCATGACAGTACCTCTCCGCTGTGATTGTTTTACCTGGATTCAAGAAACTATAGTGGATGATTCCAACATCACACCATCAAACTGTCACCATAACCTTACAGGGTGTTAGTTTCGGTTTTAGAAAATGTTTCGGTACTTCATCTTTGTCCAACCACTGTGCAGATCGACGTTGGTTATCATACAGGATCTATTTCTCATCACAGGTAACAATACGATCAAGAAATGGATCGTTTTTATTGTGAAGATGATAGGCAGAACAAATTTCATAGCGTCGGTTCTTTTGATTTTCATTCAAATCATGTAGAACCCATTTAACAAGTTTCTTGATTTTTCCAAGTTGTTTTAAATGATCCAGGACTGTTGAATGACTAATGCCCAACCAATCTGCAAGTTCGCTGATTGTTGTACGGGGATGTGTTTCCACCATTGTCCTCAAATTGTCGTTGTTCACAGCAAATGGACGACCACGACCTTCTTCATCTTCAAGGTTTTCATCCCCAACAGAAAATTTTCGGAACCATCATTGCACTGTGTGCTCAGAAGCTGTTCCCTTGCCAAACGCTTTATTGACATTGCGAGCCGTTTCTGCTGCTTTACTACCCAGTTTAAATTCGTACAAGAAAATTGCTCGAATTTTAATTTCTTCCATTATTAATAGCACCGTAAATATTCTAAAAAATAACAGCAATATGTTAATAATGGCTATAGGAATATACAGCTAGGCATAAGATTTCAAATAATATCTAACACTAATGCATTTAAACTTATATATACTTATAAACTTATATAAACTTATATACATATCAAAGTAGATAAACAAAGTATAAAGCTCAAAAACCGCCATTATTTTTCGACCAACCTAATATAATAATAAACAATATTATATTGATTTATTAAAAATGTTTTAGGCCCAAATGTTCTTCAACTCGTCTGGATTTATGAGACTCCTGGTACATAATATCTTTTTTCTTTTAAATTTTACACAAAAAATCTAAACCAAGATTCGTAGTAATACATATTTTATTTTACATGTCGCTAACCTTAGTCTATATAAAATTAAATAATCGTAATAAACATAAAAATTACAATTATTATGTTGAAAAATAATATTTATTTCTACAAATATCAAGAAGAGCTGATAAATGTTCATTATCAAAACAGTTGTAGGGATTGAGAATAACTGGAATAGAAAGAGGAGCGAGAACGACCAGCGAGCTCGGGGAAGCCCTTCCAATAAGCTGCGAAATATCAAAATTTTGGATGGCTTTAGTGAGTTTCGTGTTTCAGTAAAAATTATATTTTATTATTGAATAACAATTTTAGACGGGATGATAATCTTATTTATTTCATGAAAAATTTCTAATTTCGTGTCACATTATCTGTGAAAAGATTTAGAGATTCATCTTTCTAAACTTAGTTTTAAATCATAAATTAATTGTGACCCTTTTCATTACAATAAACCCTTATAATAGCTTTATTTCAAATTCAAATGTTGCATTATCATAATTCAAACCACGGGTCTGCATACTTCCTCTTTTCCTTTGCTAACTTTTTCATTGTTTAATACTTCATCAATTACCTTTATTTTAAATCTAGTAAGCATACTTAAATTACTAAGAAGCAAAACATAAATATTAAATTTTGAACTTTGTCTAAAGGTTTAGAATACAAAGTGTAAGTTTCAAGAAAACGTTTTGGCAGGCTTTAAGGATTACATAAACCTTGATTTATCCATCTTTTATAAAGCTTTTTACAACGTATCAGAACCTTTTATCAAAAATGTGATTTGAGATAATGTTTTCTTAAGTGGAAGTGATTAATCAAAAGAAGAAATGTAAATAATGAAAATCAACTTATATTAGCAATCGTAGATATGGACGACTACATGAGGATTGCCAAGGTTTCAATATGCATATGCTCAATTATTTGTTAAAGTGTCTGAGAAAAGAAAGCAAAATGTCATACTGTATTATAATTAATTTCTAAGGATCAACCGTCATCATCAAACTAAGCAAACAAAGATTTATTCGCATTTAGATATTAAAGCAATGTTAATTTATTGAAATTATCGACCAAACCCGCCGACTGTCAACCCGAAAACACGACTGTGGCGGNGGTTGCATGTATGTGCCGGGCACCGCCGAAGTGTGGCACCTCAGATGCGCCACGTGACTCGATCCACCATTCATTCGAATATGAAGAAACGTGTCGAAGAGAAATTACAATAAACGAGTAAAATACATTTATTTGCTCAGTATCAACAAATTACAGTGCGACATTAATCGACATTTTTCTGATTTCAATTGTTAACGTATCCGTCTTACAGTGTCGAGCCCCATCATGTGGACTGAACGCTCCGCGGTGAGAGGATGTTCATGTAGTCAGGGATCAGTGCTCGGAGCAGGTATTTTTGGTGGGTTTTGCCAATTGATGCCATCCCCAAGACCGGGGTGTTCTTTGAATCTAAGTGTCCAGTCGCTGCAGTCAACTAGAATTCTGAAGTGTTCCAGAGTATGGGCTGTGTGACGCCGGAAACAGTGAAGAATCAGGTAAACAACTTACCCAATTGGCTCAATACGAGTGTGAGCTGGACTGTACCGTACGTGTGAACAGTGGTACTATAAGCGTAGGTGAGGTGCTATGTCGCCTCAAGTGCGCCATAAGGGTGTATGGAATTATGGAAACGGCGGATCCTGTATCAATGAGGAAACGAAGATTGTTGTTGACGGGGTCCCTCACTTGGGCATCAGACGTGAAGATGCTGCAACAGCTATTCTAACCAGTGTCGTTGGTTGCTCTTAAGATTGGTAATACTAACTTCCTTCCTTCCTATTGAACACACCCGAGGGCGTACCTCTTCGTGTCTTCCAGAAATCGTGAATGTCAGATGCACACATCCGTAGTTTGCAGCTCTGATTGATCACCGGCAAAGGTGCCCCATGGTTGGCAATTCCTCTTCGTCTTTCAGAACCATCGATGAAAGTAATACAGTGCGTGGGTCCTTCCAAACGGGTTCTGGAATGGTGGTAGTGCCGATGCCCCTCGTGGTGTAGTAGGTTTGGGAAAACGCTTGTGATCCACGGGTTGTCTCCCAATTGCTGCTTTGGGGGTCCTGGCATACCTCATTGATGGAGGTCAGACTTACCTGCAGTGCCGCTATATGTTCTGACAGTGTGATTATCTCTGTGGAGTGTGAGTCTTTCGGTGCTCTTGGACTCGGTGTGCGGTGGATGTCGCTGGTAGTCGACATGATCGGGTAGCAGTGGCCCTTGTTGTGCCCAACGTGTCTCGATCCTTGCGAGCACCGCAAGCGGTAGATTGTCGGACGAGGCTAGTATGACTCGCTGTGTGTCCGGTAGGACTTGAAAGAAGAGCTTCCGCAACATACGCTGATCTCCTTCATCGCTGACCAGTGTCNGTCATCTTGTTTAGAAAGCGAGTGGGTCTCATGTCTCTCATGGGCTGAGTCCTGAAATATTTATGAAATTGCGCATCGAATGTCTGCAAATGTACCTTCATTAATTGTTTAAACCATTGATCGTATGTCCGGTCGCGCACCATGATCTCTGGAATTTCTTTGTATATCCCTTTCAGTTGTTACACTGGGAGTGCGCCTGTGAGGTTATGGAACTGAGTGTTTCAATCGATAGTCCATGAGACCGAGCTACGTGCGCGGGGAGCCATAATCGTTGAGGAAGAATGGTGTTGCAGAGAGTGTCACCACGTGAAAGGTGGCTTGTTGCAGTGTTTCTCCAGTGAGCACTGAGAATTCGGTGGTGTCATCGGGGTCTCCATCCCCTGGTAGTGTGCATCACCCGAGTGCCGATTCGCTGAATGAGGCAGAGGTAGATTTAGCTCTACCGATTTTATCAAAAACGACGAAATAAAATTAAGAACATTTATTTGTTTATTCACAAATTTAAATTTGAACACTACGTAATTATTCAAACAATTGTAATTTTTTACACGCAAATAATAATTTTTTATTTTTGATCGTTTATTTTTAATATGCGAGCACCACAGTATGATTTATTAATTACATAATGATTACATTTACATTGCTTTGATATATAAATTCGAATCTATCTTTGCTAGTTTAGTCTGATGATGACGGCTGATCCGTCGAAATTGATTACAATATATTAATATTTATCTTTGGCGAAATACATTATATTAATGCGTTTTTTGTTGGAATAAATTATTGTGATGTGTATAATTATGTGTCAAAATTGATTGGTATGTTGTCAAGATGCATAGGAACGCTGTCAAAATTGATTGGTTGTCAAAATATGCTGGTAAAACCTGTATAAACGGTAAACGAAATGTCTTCCAACAATAATAAAGGGTTACAGTTACTTTGTTCCCTTTTTTATCCTTATGGAATTGTATAAATAATAAAAAATAATTATCATTCATTTTATTTTTATCATAAAAGTAAAATTATTGTAATAAATAAATTTAGTTTTTCTTATAATAAAATTCAAATTTTAAATCTCTAAAAATTTTCGCTGCATTTTTTCTTCATTTTTATTACTAAAAGAATTTTGTTCTTATTTGTGTCTTTAAAATTACTTTAAATGTTAAATAAATTAATAATAAAAACAAAACAATTCGTATAATAAAATTCAAACAATGAAATTTACATCTGATTATTTTTTTAACTAATTAATTATAAACAGAAGTCTTAATAAATTAATTAATAATTCTTTCCCATCATTGGAAAATTAAGATGGACGATAAATCGTGATTACAATTATAATTTGCTATTTATTTATAATTTATGAAAATATGATCAAACGCAACAAATTATTTTAAGGAGAGATTTTTTTTGCATTTTACAAATGCACGAGTGGATTTTTTTATTATGTATATATATTATTGATTTTTGTGAAGGATAACTTTATATTTTTTAAAATATAATATTTTTTTAACATTTTATTGGGTTGGCCAAAAAGTCATTGCGTTTTTGAGTACGTCCTAATAAAAAGGTTGAAAATATAAAACGATGTGATAAAATTTAAATTAAATTATATATTCTGAAACCTTAATTTTCAGACTATGTTTATACCAAATATTAATTGATTTTGTTTTAATTTATTACTTTACCGTCAATTCGAAATTGAAAATCAAAATGAGCATATTCGTCATGTTTTGTTGCATTATTTTCGCAAAAGGAAAACCGCTGTGCAAGTTCATAAGAAGATATGTTTTGTATATGGTAGTGACTCCTTAAAACTTCGACAGTGTCAATACTGGTTTTCTTAATTTCGTTCTGAAAAATTTCATCTAAAAGATGCACCACGCTCCGGTCGATCAGTTGAAGTTGATGGAGACAAAATAACAGCACTGATCAAATCTAATCCACATATGAAGACAAGAGAAGTTGCAGAGACTCTGGAAATATCAAAATCAAGTGTTGGAAGACATTTAAAGAAACTTGGATTCGTCAGTAAACTCGATATGTGGTTACCACATGAACTGAAATAAATTCATTTGGTGAAACGTATAGACATTTGCGATTCCCTTTTGAAGCGAGAACAATGTGATCCATTTTTGAAGTGCTTGATTATGGGTGACGAAAAATGGATTGTTTACAACAATGTGGAACGCCGNNNNTCATGGACAAAACGTGGTGAGCCTGCCAAAACGATCCCAAAAGCAGAAATTCACCAAAAGAAGGTTATGCTTTCCGTCTGGTAGGATTTTAAAGGAATTGTGTTTTTTTGAACTCCTTCCGAGGAATGAAACCATTAATTCAGACAAATATTCTGGTCAGCTGGAGAAATTGGCTCATCAATTCAACAGGAACGTCCTGAATTGGCAAATCGAATAGGAGTTGTAATTCAGCATGATAACGCAAGACCGCATACAAGTTTGACCACTCGCCAGAAACTCTTATCACTCGGTTGTGAGGTTTTTTCGCACTCACCATATTCTCCAGACTTGGCTCCATCGGATTTTCACTTATTTAGATCACTGCAGAACTCCTTAAACAGAAAAAACATTCGCCAGTGAGATAACATCAAATCGTTCTTAGACGCCTCTTTTGCTGACAAAGGCAAATGTTTTTATGAATCAGGAAAAATGAAGCTACCGGAAAAGTGGAAGAAAGTGTTTGAAAATAATGGACAGTATATCGTGTAAAAATATTTGTGCATCCATGTCATTTTTTGATAATAAATATTTTAGTAAAAAACGCAATGACTTTTTGGCCAATCCAATAAAATCTCAGTCCAGGGTTTAATATTCTTACACAATGTTTGAGGGATAAGATGTACACAATCACGGGTAGAGAAAGGATTAAAACAGGCCTCCCATTTCGTCTAGGAGAAAACCCAGGATAAAAAAATGAAAAAACAGGACAAAGGACAAAAATCCGGGACAATTGCAAATTTGATACATTAAAACACGTAGTTATAGTAACGATTTTATTGAAACAGATTAATATTTCAAACTTGATCGAATCTTTTTCAACAAATTGTCATTTTCCCATAAAAGTTCATACATTTTAGTACAAGGCATGTCTTCCAAATTAACTTTAACTTGAATAAGAGCATTGACGGTGGCAACGTCGAGTGAGCTTCATTCCTTAGTCCATTGCACGTTGCAGAGTGAAAAGACTCATTCGGCAAACGCATTTGAAACGGGTACTGCCAAGATTGTACAAACCAGGCGCAAAATGCACAGCAAACCATCATTATTTTTAAAAATAAACTGCCACTTTTCTTCGGTGCTTTTGTCAATGAACTTTTCATTCGGAATTGCTGTCAAAATTTGATTGAGTTGCACAACCTCATCAAAAAAATCATCCTTCTCCGCAAGTTCTGGCGCAATCTGCTTGGCCAATGCTTTGACTTCATTGAATTGAACTTTTTGACTGTTCAGCATAATCCAAGCAATATCAGTAAGCAGCTTCTCAAGATGGAACCATTTATCAAAATAGTACAGGCAAGTGTTGTAGAAGTCACCAAAGTATTTACTCAAATAATTACGGTTCACGTTGTTCAATTTTGCCAACGCATTTGCAGCCTTCGCACCGTAAAAATCATTTGATTTTCTTTCGTTGATTTTGGTTCGGAAAGATTCAGCAATAGTGATGAGTTCGGGCAACAAAGCATTGTACTTCTGCAACAATTTCAATGGTTCTTCAAAACAGGCCAACGCACTTTGCAGAAACAAAAGAACCCAACGAGCCTCATCGGATGCAAAGAAATCTTGAAGGAGACATGGTGGCTTTTCCAAGTTGACAAAATATTCATTCAATGCCGTCCACAATTCAATGATTCGCAAAAGAACCTTTTTCAGTGTTACCCAACGAGTTGGTCCATGAGTCAGAATTGAAGAATACTCAACCTCAAGAAGCTCAAAAACACCTTTCAGTTGTTCATGACGCTGAGTCGATCCTTTGAAGTAACTGTGCAATTTGAAAACAATGGCTTCAATCTCAAATGGCAATCCATCTGCTCCTTTTTCAACCGTATTGTCGGACAACCAATCGGAATCAGTCGTTTGTATTTTTTTTGAGCTTCTTGAAGACGTTTATTTGTCCATTGTGCTGAACACCACCAAAATTGACAGGCGCATTATCAGCTCAAAATGAAACCATATTGTGGAAGTCAATTGCATTGTTCTCCAACACGTCAGTGATAAATTGCACAACAATTCCAGCGGACTCACCAGGCAAATTTTTCAATTCCAGCAAACGAACTTTGATGCCGTCGTTTGGGGAGAAGAACCTGACGACTACCGGAAACAATTTTGTCTCTTTGTGATTGGACGTATCAATATAAATTGAGTAAGGCAATGAGCTGAGTTCCTTCAGAAGCTGTTGGTGTGAATATGGTGCAAGGACGCCTTTGATGATTGCAGCTGTCTTTGTCTCGGCAGATGAAAATTTTGCGGCGACTTTGGAGTCGGCAAACATTGTTCGGAACAAACCGTCAGACGAGATACAATTGGTTGATGCAAAATATTGATGATGAACGGTATGGTAAACCCATGCACCTTCAGCTGCTGCGGTTTTGTCATCAATGAGTGTTGGAACTAACAGACTTGGCATGAAACTCAGAATTGATGATGTCGATTTAGTGGCTTTAGAATTTGTTTGATGTTTCTTGCTGTTCAAATGTTCATTAATTGTTGATTGACCTCCATTGCACAAACCATTCGTCTCCTTTCTTGCTTCGCTTGATGCCTTTGTTCTTCAAATACTCATGTTTAAACGTGCACTTTCGTTTAGGCATTCTGAAAAGTAACAATTTAAATTTAAAAATTTAACAAACAACTAACAGATTCCATTTAAACATTTAACAAAGTCGTGACAAATGGTTAAACGTGCAAGAGAACAAGCAAAAACTTTATAAAAAGCCATTGATAGCAAAAATTATTTTTTCTTTGTGAAAATTTAATAAAATCCAGGACTTTCCGGGACAGCTTCTTGAAAACCAGGACTATCCTGGAAAATCAAGGACGGAAGGGAGGCCTCGATTAAAAGAATAAAACATTGAAGAGCACAAATAGATAATCAAAATACCATATTATGAAGGATTTAAAGCATATCGTACAATAATAAGTATTTATACAAGTATTTTTAAGCACTTTTTTCATATACCTTCACTGTATTTCATCTTGTGAAGAATGGGCCATTTACTTTTGCCTATATCTCAGCATTTAGACCACATAGAAACTTCAAATTTTCACTGAATGATTTGTTAGGTCTTAAGGTACAAAAAAAAAAAGAGAGATCAAATGTACGAAGATGATATTCCGAAAGTGAAGGTAAAATTTGATGGAGGAGTTGGCGAGCATACAATTGAGCCAATTCGAAAGGAATTTCAAGCAAAAGGA
>MQRK01246662.1:12875-25159 GCA_001938485.1 Girardia tigrina
ACACATATATATATATATATATATATATATATATATATATATATATATATAGTATATATATTGTATAGGAGATTTCGGTAACCAACATACTTGGTTTCTAGCTTTCTTACAAGGAGTATTCACAATCAAGTCGATCGAGTAAGGTTCTTGATTATTTTGTTACATTGTAGAAATATAATATCTTCTATTTCAAAGGATGAGCTTTTGGTTTTACATTCAAAAGGGACAAAGCAATGGCGTAGCAACTGTTATTGGTACCTGGGACGGTCCTAAGATTTGCAGCCCCCCTAACCCTAACCCATTATTCTGAACCCTCAATTACTGTTTTTACTAAAAGTTAAATAGTCTCAAAATATTTACTTTAATTTCATATTTTTCTTGCAATACTCTTATCCTTATACTAAAAATTACCAAGAAACGAAGTCATTTCAAAATTTACAATTTTATTTACAATCTAAAAGCGAACTTTTCAAACATTCATTTCTGCAAATGTATTGATAACAGTATCAAAATTCAGTTCAGCAGTAATATACCTCTCAATGGAGAGGACTGCCAAGTCTGTAAGCCTTGATTGGCTCATTGTAGATCGGAGATAGTTCTTAATGAGCTTTAATTTGGAAAATGAGCGTTCGCAGCTGGCAACGCTAATAGCCCGGTTAAGAAAGATGCGCAGCAAAATCACAATATTAGGGACGGAATCTCCAAGGGGATATCTCTCTATGAAGCTCAAAAGTTCTAAAGGTTCGTCGATTCTGTTATTTCCTGAAGCTCGGACAAAATACTGCAGTCTTCTTCTTTTGGCTAAGAATTCCTCTTTCTCTACCTCGTCTTCTATTTCACCAAGTTGGCAATCGTAATTGACATCAAAGAGATTCAATGGTGCAATAACAGCATATCTGTTTTTAAGATCATGAACTTGTTGAAATCTTGAATATATTTCGTCAATCAACTCGTATACGACAGACAGCATTTCCCGTCTCAACTCAGCATCAAATGTCATCATTAAATCAGTCGATCCCTCGCCATCCATTCTTTTCTTTTTGAGAATTCGACGCTACATGCTTATCCCCATTTAAAAGCAGAGCTTTTGGATTCGTCCATTGCACTATCCACCATCTTTTCTCTATTCTCAAAAATGTAATCTCTCAGTGATATGAGCTTGACAGAACTTTGATGTAGATCGAGCTCTTTTGTTTGCGTAGATGCGGAAAAAGTAGAGAAGAACTGGTCCAATGTTCCAAAACATGTAACAGATAGAACCAAAGTGCAAGCTGAATGTATGCAAGCCAAATTCAGGGAGTGATTTGAGCATTGAACAAATAGAGCTTTCGGATTAATTTCCAAGAAGCGCTTCTGGACACCCGATCGATGGACAGACATAACAGTAGTGTTGTCATATGACTGGCCACGTCATTCATCAATCTGAATCTCGTCGTTTTCCAGTAGTCTCAATATCAGTTCAGAAATTTCCTTTGCGCTTTTTCCCTTTCTCTCGATGAATTGAATAAACGACTCCTCCACTTTCACTTCATTTCCATCCATACTTACGTAGCGTAAAACCTCGCTCAACTGGTCCATGTGAGATATATTTGGTGTGCTTTCAAAAATTATACAAAAATACTTGCTCTTCTTGACCTGTGCTATGATTTTCTTTTTCACCTGCTGAGCTAAAATGCTCAAAAATTCATTTTGAACCTCTGGTGACAAATAGGAAGTGACGATATTCTTTCCCAGTTTAACTTTTACAAAATGTTCACGGAAGACAGGGTCATACTTGGTCAACAAATGAGCCAATTCCACAAAGTTTCCTTTATTTTCCTGGTCTCCGTCTTCGTGAATGTTTTCTCAATGGCCCATAAAAGCCAGGTTTTGCGAGGAGAGAAATTTGATGATGCCCAGTAATCTACTTAGAATTTCTCGCCACTTCTTAGTCTCATTCTCAATTAATTCTTCATCTACTTTTTTTATTACCTTTTCTTTAGCGAGCCGAATCTCTAGCTCCTTCCACTTGAGGAATGCCTGGGTATGCGATGCGCTAAATTTGTGTTCATGAACTTTAGGATTTAATTTCCACCAGTTCTTAAAGCCATCTTCAGTAGAAAAACTAAACAGCCCAACTGAAAACAGTCTGCAGCAAAAGCAGAACAGGGCATGCTTTAAAGGAGAATACACCATCCATGTTCTCATACTTTTTTCTCCGTTCTGTAGATCAAGAAAAACATTTTTGGTTAGCTTTCTAGTGTCACCTTTTGTGCTTGTTCCTGGTCATGGTACTTCTTTGAATTCACAATGAAGGTGCTGCATTGAAGTATATCCTGGACGAACAAGCAAAGCGCGAATTTTATGACTAATCTTAACCAGTCAAAGACCAATATCAGTAAAATAACTTACAAAGTCTGTTTTCAGAGTGATTAATTGTTGCCTTTCTTGTGCTTCAATTTCCCTCTCACAAATTTCTGCATCAATGCCACCTTCGCCTTCCACAGTAGCAGTATCGGCTGCAATTGTAGCATTAGCAATATCAAATTTATCTCCAGTCTCTATTGGATTGTCGTCCTCCGTATCTATCACTTTGTTCGTAGGTGATGAGGTCCTTTGTATGAATTTCAACAGTGCCCTTCATTCTTTTTTGACTCCTCTTCCACAGCTGTTTTCTTCTAACGGAATGATGCCCCGCTCTGTTTGACTCTCTTTATTACTGTTGTGGCCTCTAATTTCACAAGAAAACGTCAAATTAGTTAGATAAAAAAATAATTATTTGATAAAAATTAAAAATTTTAAAATAATGATTTTATTAAAAGAATTTTGAATATTGTTTTAGTATTTTTTCTATTTTAATGCGGTAAAACAAATTCGTTGTTTTTTCTTAAATTCTGTTTTTTATTATTTAGTAAATAATTATTTTTTTACCAAAATGATTTGACGTTTTCTTGGGAAATTAGAGACCACAACAAAAATTTCTCATTAGCGAAAAAAAATCGAGTCCTTTTAAATGACGAATTGGTTTTACCGCATTAAATAAGAATAAATACATATGCAATATCCAATTTATTTTAACAAAATCGATTTTTTTACAATTCAATTTTTTTCAGCTTCATAAAAAAGTCAAATTTATTTGCTGAAAAAGTAATTATTTAATAAAAAATCAAAAATTTAAAATTAAAAAAATGACTATTTTGTTTTCTGGTAAGTATTGCTTACGTATTTATTTCTTATGTACTTTTTTTTCATAAATTAGTGGGTACAAGTTGTGGTGAACAATAATTACAATACTTGGACAGCGGATATTAATGATTAATTAATCAATTAATCGTTTATTTTTTAACGATTAAAATGTTTTAACTTAATCAAAATTTTCATTTACTTCTCTATTGTATAACCACATACTTTAGAAATGCTTTTGAAACTAAGCACAAATTCACAGACAAAGTAAGAAAATGCAGCCAAGTAAAATCTTATAACCGGAAGTATTTAACTGAAATACAAAAATAAAAACATTGTCATATAACGGTAAAGAATTTGTGCATATCTGGTAAGAAACAAATCTTCCAGTCCATTGGAAGTTTTCTTTAAATTAGTTCATTTTAACATTCTGTTATGTCCAGCATTTCTGGTCAGATTTTTCTTCGTTTTATTTTATACATAATATTTCTCCCATCCAAAAATGCCGCCCCCAACAGTCGTACCGCCAGGGGCGGACCTGCCCTCCGCCCCCCTACGCTACACCAAGTAAGGCCGTCTCAATGCTTAAAATCTTTAATTAAAATAAATGAAAAATTGCTATTAATATTAAAAATCCTTAAAAATCTAATATTTACTGATAAAATAATATTTAACATTAACATTTTATTATACATTACATTATAATTTCTGATTATGGAAAATGAATTCTCAAACATGTAAAATAATGAATTTCTTAATAAAGATGTAATAAAATTATTTTTAAAAAAAATATATATACATAAATATAAAAATTTTTCCTCAGACTCTCATTAGTCTTCATAGACGATAATGATGAACAACAATATTATTCTAATAAATAAATCTTAATAAAAGGCAACTGTAATAAAAGCAGTTTGATTTGGCTATTTAATAGAAAAGCACAAAAAACAATAAAGAAGCGATATGTAATGGAGTATGTTTCCATCGTTTGATAAGAATTATTTTATGTCTGAAGAGAAAGACAAAAGAGACGGATATAATTACTTTGAGATGTGACAATTACGAAAAGATACAAAGAGGGTTTTGATTAGGGGAGCTTGAGGCGCGTTTAATGGGAATCGTTATTCTTTAATTTTACTACTTAATAGAATAAAATGATTTCTTCACCTTTTAATATTTTATATAAATAAATAATTTTCAATTATCAAAAAATATTTTTAAAAAACCGAAGAGAAAGAAAACAACCCGTCTTAATAATTGTTTTTTGGCTCGATTTTTTTCCCTGATAATTTTTATGTATAATTTTCCCATTCTTAAAGTCCCCCCTGAAAGTCATTTTGTTTCTCGGAATGCCGACAAATCTGTTTTTTTATGTTTCTTTTTTAAATGAAAATTTTTTTTCTTTTCCTCTGTTTATTTTTTTTAAATAATTATTTTATTTTCAAAACTTTAATTTTGATTTTTTTATTATAAATTATTTATTTTTAAATAAATATTAATAATGATACTTTTTTATATTAATTAAAAATTATTTAATATTTTTTTTATTAATTTTCATTTTGATGATCGAAATTTGAATAATTTAAAACTTAATATTTATTTACAAAATATTAAATATAGGAAAAAACAATAATATTTAAGATTAAATATTTAAGAAAATTTTTTTGATTGATTTAATTCAATATTTTAAATAATTTTATAAGGATTAAGAACTCATTAAAGTTGAAAATTTTGTAATTTTTTTGAAATTAATTATTTTGTTTTCAAAAATTTAATTTTGATGTTTTTATTATAATTGATAAAATTAAATCCGGATGATAATTTTCTATGAATAACAAAATTCATCCATTTAAAAATAATTTACAGACAATATATTTCGTCGGATCTACCGTCATCTTCAGGTCACTGATTAATAATTTAATTCACCTGTATAAAAATATTGATTATGTGATCGACTGGATGAAATCACGCTAATAAAAAATTCTCGATAAGCTGATTGAGACTGCCGATTGAACATTGATTTTAGGGCAACTTGACCCTATTAACAATGCTTCAATAGGAAGTAAACTTACACAGGGTTATATAATTCACCGGACAGTTTTTGTGAACCGAAGTATAAAAGACTCTTGATTAGAGGCTTAATTTATTGCTCTTCTTCCATTTTTGTTAAATCTATAGAAAGTGTTAACAAACTAAGTTCTTTGTTAAATCACAATGGTTATTCTAAATCTTTTCTGGAAAAAATTAACAAAGGAAACAGTGGATAAAATACTTTTGAAGAAAAATCAGAATTTAACTTCTCTTGATGGATCTAAGAAAGAAATTGAAGTATCATTAGATATTGATAATATACCTAAATATTGCTTAATGTATTAGGTTGTTGCAAAAGGAATGTAGATTTTTTTATTTTTTTTCTTTTTACCGCAATGTTATACGACTAAAGCATGTATGATGTTATGAGTCATTCGAAAGCTTAATTTATACTCTTTCATATATATTTGTCTAAAACTTATTATAATGTTTCTTTTGTTAATAATTTCGATTTTAATTGTAAAAATATGATTTTCGCAACATCGACTTCTACGAGTTCAATCTAGGGTGTTATGATGCTCAAACCACTCAAGACATCAACGAAGTTTGGGGTAAGAGAAGTGTCAACGAATGCATGGTGCAACGCTGGTATCAAAAGTTTCGCTCTGGCAATACCAGACTGGAAGATGAGCCTCATGGCAGCCGAATTGAAGGAGCTGGTGGAAGCCAATTCACACACAACTATTCGAGCACTTACCGAAGAGCTTAACGTTGATCTCTCAACCGTCGATCTTCAAGCAAATTGGATATTCGAAAAAGCTCGATAAATTCGACGAATTTAACGAAAGTCAAAAAAATCGTCGTTTTGAGGTGTCTTCCGCGTTTCTTCTGCGCAACAAGAACGACCCGTTTCTCAATCGGATTGTGACGTGTGATGAGAAATGGATTCTGTACGACAATCGGCGACGCTCGGCAACATTCGTTGGATCGCGATGAGGCTCCTCAGCACTTTCCGAAACCAAAACTCCACCCAAAAGAAGGTTATGGTGACTGTATGGTTGTCTGCAAACGGTCTCATCCATCACAGCTTTCTGAATACGGGTGAAACGATCACCGCAGAGAAGTACTGCCAACAAATTGACAAAATACATTATGAACTCCGATGTATGTGCCCGAGAATGGTCATTATGAAGGGGTCAATTTTCCTCCAAGACAACGCCCAGCCACACATCGCAAAACCGACCATACAAAAGCTAAACGAATTGGACTACGAAACTCTGCCTCATCCACTATAGTCACCTGTCCTCTGACCCACCGACTACCATTTTTTCAAGTATCTGGACAACATCCTCCAAGAAAAATACTTCAAATACCAAGAGGACGCCAAAGACGCCTTTAACGCTTTCATCGCATCCAGAACTCAGGAGTTCTGCACTAGGGGCATCACTAAACTTGTTTCTCGTTGGCAAAAATGTATTGATTCTGATGGTTTTTATTTCGATTAATAAAGTTTATTTTGTGCTGAGTTACATTTATTAAAAGTTTAGGTTCCAAAACCTGCATTTCTTTTGCAATAACCTAATATCTTATTCTGAAGGATTTAAAAACTTAAAAAATGCATTGTCAAAAGCATCTAACAATCAATTAAATTTAAAAATTATATCACGATCTCATAAAATTCAAGATATTATCAGTAAAATATCTATTACACCTTTAACACTTTGTTCTGATATTGTTTATGAATGTAAGTGTCATGGGTGAGATGCTACATACACTGAAGAGAGTGTCCATCATCTCTGTAAACGCATTCAAGAACATGGTCGAAAAGAGAGTAAGAGTAATATTGCAGAACATAGGAAAAAATGTAAATGTGATATTAATATTTCGAATTTCAAATTTCTGTGTAAGTATTTTGATAGTTATTGGGAGAGAGTGTCGTGTGAAGCATTGTTAATTAGGTTACGTTGCCCTAAAATCAATGTTCAATCGGCAGTCTCAACCAGCTCTTTGAGAATTTTTTATTAGCGTGATTTCATGCAATCGATCTCACAATTATTATTTCTGTATTTATTTACAGGTTAATTAAATTATTAATCAGTGACCTGAAGATGACGGTTAATTTGTCGAAATATGTAGTCAATAAATATATTTTTTAATGGATGAATTTGGTTATTTTTATTAGAAATTAATTATTTAAAATAAATAATAATACGATGACATAACAATCCATTGATGATATAATCACTACTTACCTATATAAGCTGATTTAAAATTCATTTTTTTCTTGAGACCTGACGATGTGTCAAAATTAATTATCATAAAAATAAATGTTTAGTTAACAAATAGCGTGTTTTTGTGTTTAAAAATAATTTTCCATCATTTTTTAATTTTCTGAAAAATAATAATCATGATTTTTTATATTAAAATTAAAAAGTTATATAATAATTTATAAAATATTATTGAGAAATAAATATTTTACAGAATACACAAATATCAATAAAATAACATTTTAATATTTTTATATATTCGTATTCCTGCAAGATTAGATTCCTTTTAACAGTCAGACAATTCTATTTTTTACATTGAAACATGTTGTAAAAATACATTTTCCGAGTCTCAGCCTCTTCATCGACTCGCCTCGAGACGTTCTCTTCCAAAGTTTCACAAATTCTCAGGAAACACTTTCTTTCAACATAAAAATTCTTTCATGTCGTTTGAGCAGACGATTTTATTTTTTAGATATTTTTTTAAATAACTTAATTTTCTTGTTGATTTAGAGACTCTAAATTCTGATTTTGTAATTTTTTGTAGACAAATTATTAAGTATACTGGACATTTACTGAATTTTCTAACAAATAATCCGTATAATGTGATCCCAAACGTATAATAAACGGATAATTTTATAATAAACTGCGTGTTAACATTTTGTTTTGTACTTTCAGTCAAGTGTCCCCATCGTACTTCTCTACGTGGATGTAACGTCCCAACTTCTGTGATGTTGTGGGACGTATAAAATTTCTCTTATTTTTATTGTGAACTGAGATTGAAACGCTGCGATGGTCCCTTTGATTAACAAGCTTTTTAAATATACCATTTGGACTCGTCAGCATAATCGGACACCTATCCATGGTGCTAAAATAATAAATTCTTTTTGTACCAACGTTTAGGGTAAAAATGTGGCCATCAATAACCAAGATCTTAACCATAGATAAATCTTTGTGACTCATTCTTGAGTTTTGTTTCTGATGTTGCATATTCTAAATAGACTCTATTAAAAATTCACCATTATTAAAAATATGGAATAATATAGTAGTTAACAATTTTGCAGTAATTATAAGTAATTACCCCAAAGGTTACAAAAATGTACATATACAGATTGTGAACATTTAAAATTCGATTTTTTTGCAAATTTAGAATCAGTTTGTCATGACGAACATGGTGATGTATAACATTGGGGGACAAATGAATAATATTGTATAGTATACACATTAAAGTTCAAATTCTTAAACTCAGAATTAATTAATCTAATTTCATTTAATTGTGTTTAACATGTCAACATACGCAATTAATCATCGTATCTTCATGGTTTCAACCAACAGTGAAATCATTCAAGAGGAAATTAGGAATTAACAATGTCTAACAATATAAAATAACGATGTTTGTCTTGACAAGCTGATTCTAACTAGTAAATCAAAAAATTAAATTTTTTATATCCATTCTTTATGCAGACATAATTCTACTTTGCAAACAAAGTTTTAAATATTTAAAAAATTTAAATTAAAAAAGCACAATAAAAAATAATATAAACTACTTATAATTTATAAGTAGATATCTTGCAATTAATATTGTTCGAGAACTCCGAATTTTCCGTTTTTCCCATTTTGTGATCTTAAAAAGTTTTTTTCGATCAAATTTTCACATAATCATTTATTGTCATCGAGAATGAGTAAGTGTGCAAAAATTGGAGAAAATTGATTGAGTAGAAGGCCTTCAAAAATAGGTTTCTAAATTCCATGGATACATATTTTAAATATTTATATATATGTATGTATAAAAAAGAATGGAAAAAAATAAAAAGAATGGAAAAATGCGAAAAAGTCGAGTTGTGCCTCCATTGAACCAGCCTTATAAATGTATATTAAAAACACTTTTTTGTTCATTTATGAATTTTCACCAACTGTGTATTAATTAAAATAATCTCTATTATCATTCTCTAATTATTACTTTAGTCATCGCGATAATGCGATATAATAATATATTTATTAATTACTATATAAATTATATATAATAATTAAAAATTGATTATTTATTATTGAAAATTAAAATTTGGAAATTAAATCCGGAATATCGTTAGTTATCGTATCATTGTTAGTCCAAGTGGATTTACTAATCTCTCCCAAATTCTTGGACATTTATTAAAAATATTTCTTAAAAATATTGAAACAACCGATAAATATTTAAAGAAGTCTTACGATCCCGAGCGAAACAAAATCGTATCCAAAAGTGATAACAAGAGAAAATAAAAAAATATCCTCTAGAAAATTTCCCAAAAAAGATTCTTTTGTCCCTCATCACAGATCCGTCAGAATCTATTGTTCAGTCAACATCAACTAAATATTCATTTAGAACGATCCGATCGAGAAGAAAATTTTCATTACAATCCTACGGTAAATTAAGTAATTATTCATTGAATTTATATCCCTATTGTACAAAAATTTATTTCATAACAAGAGTTTTTTCTCTGCCCAGACGGGACTTGAACTGATTTAGTTGGCCTGATTTTTCTTCAGCTTCATCGCTCGCCACTTCGTTGATGCTGTAAGCTGTCCGCGACAGCTACTTCATTGATTTCATCGTCTGTGTCTTCGAAAATTGGGCCTTCAGTCACAGGAGCTCTGGGATTGTGTACTGGATCGTCACGGAATTTAGCCAGGTTGGAGGAGTCTCTCCCGTCCTTGAATGCGATCCACTGACGCGCATTCCATCGGAAATTGCTTCGGATGGTGGCGTGCGCAATGGCTTTCTCTCTGTGGGGGATGAAGATCGCATTGAGAGCTTTGATGTTGTCCGGGATCCAGGTACCTAAAGCTCCTACAATGAATGTAAACAATGACACTTTATGATCGCTGAATTTTTCCTGAATGGATTCTTTTAGATGGCGATAATGTTCCAGATTATCATTATTCGCACGGGCTAAGTTATCTTTTTCATCGAAGGGACACTTGACGTCAATAAGAACAATTCACCTCTTTTCAGGGAAGTAGACTTGCAAGTCTACACGAAATTCAGAGTGAACAAATCGACACCTGTGATTGACATCGAGATCGGCATTGCAGTGTTCCCTAATTTCGGAGGCCAGAATATCAACGACAGTGTCATGACGAGCATTAGTGTATGACATTAGTGTCGGACAGCAGCAGAGAACATGCATAAGAGTTTCAACATTCTCTTGGCATCTCCTACAAATATCAGATTCCCCAAAACGGCAACTAACAGGCAAGGTGTAAGAGCGACCCTTTTGAATGAACTCCCACTCAAAGTTTGAGAGATGACTATTGTAAATAACAAAGGTTGTGTAAGAAGAGAGAGATAGTGCAGACACCGATCGGCCAGCACTCTTCTGCTCAGTCCAGGAGTGGAGATAGTGGAGAGACAAACATTTCCTTAAGAACTCAGCAACCTTATCCTTTTCAGATGCTGGGATGGTGGAGGAGATCCGATAATCAGCATTGTGGAGCCGGATGGTGATGCAAGTATAAGGAAAATCATCACCAAATCGGATGGTAATGCCGAGCCTCTTAAGTGCAAAAATGGCGTGCTGGATTTTATTCTACCAGTGATCACAAACAGAATTAGAAAACCCTTCATTAATCCATTGAAATATCAACCTTCTGGAATATTTTCGAGATGCATTTTCCAGAGTAACCCACACAGCATCCTTAACAAAATTGTCAGAAGAATTAAGAAGGTAGAAGCTGTGAGTGACGGTTTGGACCATATATTCGTCAAAAACAGAGGTTAACCCAACACCACCATGATGTTTGTTGGTATAAATATATGAATTCGAGGCATACAATGGAAGATTCAGAAACTCTTTATGTTCTTTCCGGACAACAATTTCTCAACCAGTTTTCGAGGCTGTAATATCGGGAAAAGGGATATAGGCATTTCGGAAATAGAAAACCATTTTCGGGTGAACAAAGGTTTGGTAGGCGTGGAGTTTCTGAGAGGGAGAAAGAACGGAGTTTTTCAGAAGAACAAGATCAGCGACAACAGCAGAAATTACTTGCTGAGGTGTATGACGGAGTAAGCGGGAGATAAAGTTGCCCAAGTAAACATAACCTTCATCAGCTTTCAAGTGTGGAATAATTTGAGAGTCTAGAAGAAGAATGTTATTTTCATTGTATGGAAAATCCATGTATGCACACTTGGATCTTCTAAATTCCATCCCTACGGCCTTAACGCATTTAGAAGCAATACGCACAAGATAATTTAGAGCATATTTATCATAGGCAAAGAGAACCAGATCATCAGCATACGCCATACAAGAAATGGTGGAATTTCCAATCTTAATGGGGTAACGGCAATTGAGCGAGTCAAGTTGGTTAAGGATCGGGTCAATATCTATATTGAACAGGAGCATAGACAAGGGGCATCCCTGTCTAACACCAACAGTGACTGATAGTTGCTTCACCTTCACAGATAATTCTGGTATGACAGTCGCGATACAGTTCCTTAATAAGTTCAATCGAGTGAAGAAGGAGACCCATTTTCTCAAAAACAAACAGGATGTATTCCACCGAAATGGTGTCGAAGGCAGCAGCAATATCCATGAAAGCAAGATGGAGGTTGTTATGAATCCCATTGGCATAGTGATCAATAATAGCTCGCAATAGAAAAATATGCTCAGCATAACCGTCAGTGGGTCCAAGACTCTTCTGGAGTGGATGAAGGAGCTGATTAGTTTTAATTCATGCTTTCAATTGCCAACAAAGGAGTGTAGTGAGAAGTTTATACAGGCATTCTTGAAGAGCGATGCCTCTCCATGAGGATGGGAGATGATATTCCCCTGCCTTCCCTGATTTGGGAAT
>MQRK01246663.1:8928-23340 GCA_001938485.1 Girardia tigrina
TTAACACATTGACTGCTGTTGACATCATGCACCGAACGTCTGCTACGCGCGCTACGCGTGGGACAAAAAAGTTTACTGCCGCGCGGCAGGCATATCTCATGCGCGCAGCAGTACAATAAGAACTTAGCGTCTTAGTAATGTAAGCCAAAGTACGAGATATCTCGTACTCAGCATTCAATGTGTTAAACAGATTTATATAAACTGCTTAGTTCTTTAGAAGCATTGCTCTAGAAATATTTACAAATCTTTGTGAAAGAAATAATTTAAGTATGTTCACTAATCTTTGCCTTTAGTTTCTGTCGTCCAAAATCAAGAAATCTTGTGTTTTTTACGTTTATTTAATCAGTCATTAAGTATTTATTTGTCCTGATTCTCAATGTATTCATATTGTTAGGTTCGGTATGAAAAGTTGAAGTCATAACTGCTAAATTTTATTATTTCTTTAATTTTGGAATTTTCAAAATTAATTTTAGAATATTACTTTTATTAAAATTTTATCCTTTAGAAATATAAATTAAAATTCTTAATTTTAATTCAATTAGAAATCTTCAAAATTAATTTTACAACATTATTAAAATTTTATGCCTCAAAATTTCGTAAAAATGCTTGTATTCATTTAAAAAATTTCATATCCGGAAATCTTTCAATTAAAAAGTTTTCCTTTTAACTGTTAAATATATATTTTCTTCTTTTATTAAAAAATATTTGCTAAACTCTTCCAATTTATTATTATAAAATTTTCATGTAAAAAATCTTAAACTAAACTTTTTCATTTTTGTTGTTATAAAATTTTTATTTTAAAGAAATTTTGATTTTAATAAAAATCTTAAATCCAAGTTTTCTTATATTTTACATTGTTACAAAATATCATTTTAATAAATTTTTATTTTCTATGATGATGTTTTAATAATAAAATTATCATTTAAGACTTTAATTTAAAATATTTTGAAATATCATACCACGAGTGACTCTTTGTTATTTATGAGAGTCATAAAAATAATCAGTTGTTTAGTTATGATTGCTTATTTGAAGTACAAACGCAATAAGAAATAATAAAAAAGAAAAGTACTGGGATTTTCCGAAAATCAGAGCACCCAAAAATGAGCGCACCTACGCTAATTTTTTGCTTCCATATGCATTGATCAAAATAATAATTGGTCAATTTCGAGGTGAAAATGGCAGTTTCCAAAAATAGGCACATATGTCGATTTTTTGGGACAAAGTGAAACACTTAAAAACACAAAGACTAAATGCATACGCATGCGTTTATTTACTGAAAATCCCGGTACAAAGTTAAAATGTGACTTAGTGTTACATTGTATCATTTTTACAGTTATTAAGGGAATTTCGGTTTATTTATAATTTTATATTTCAGCTCAAGATAAACTATGCAGCTTCCCTAATGTCAGTGAAGAAGTATTGACATTAAAAATTGAGTCTCCATCCGAATGTGCTCCTGATTTGACATTAATAGATCTTCCTGGAATTGTAAGGACACCTCTATATAAACAATCAAGAAACATTTGCCAACAAATCAGAAATATTATTATGAATCACATAAAACATGAAAGTACAGTGATACTCTGTGTAGTGTCAGCAGACCTCGACCTAGCCGTAAATGAATCTATCAATCTCGCAAGAAGTGTTGATCCGAATGGGGAAAGAACATTAGGTAATAAATTCTTAATAAAAAAAATAACTTGATATGTAAATATTATAAAAATAGGAGTTCTAACTAAACCGGACATTGCTGTTGCTAACAATGTTGAAATTCTGCCGCTATTAAGAAATGACAAAATAAAATTACAGAAAGGATTTATGATGGTGAAATGTCGATCGCTGAAGGAACTAGGAAGTAATCTGAGCTTAGAAGAATCTATTAGGAATGAGGAGAAATTTTTTGATGAAGATTACTTCAAGTATATATTAATAATAATAATAATAATAATAATAATAATAATAATAATAATAATAATACTAATAATAATAATAATGTAACAATAGTATTAATGCAACAAAGTTCTATCGCCCGTCGTCAGATTGATGTATATCATTTAGAGTTATGAGAGATGTTTTACATAAGGTTATTATTCATTATTTGAAAGGAAACGTAACGATGAGCAACGTTTGATTAACTTGTTCAATTGTTGTTGCAGAATTTCTCTTCAAAACCGAGAATATACTAGGGACATTCTAATTCTCAAAATCAAAAACGCACTGTTTACTTGGCTAGAGTCTTTCTTAAATTATAATTAATGTTCCATGACAAAAATCATTTTCCTTGGCATGTAATTCAATTGTCTTATTTCGCTTTTATGCTGAGATTTTAGGAAAATTTTAGTAAAGGATCTACTTTTTCTATACTCAAAGAATTTTGCAGCAGACGTCCTATCCACAAATTACCGTTTCAACAGTAAAAGATGAGAACGTGACTTTTAACAGACGTAGTGGCATTAACCACGGTTCGTTAATTTCATGCTCAACGAGAATAAGGGCCGATTATAGTTTCACAGTAGTTCGACTCAAGTGAAATCGAGATTCTTGTGAAATTTTCAAATGGAAAAGTGAAGACAACATGTCTAAAGGGTGTCTCACTAAAATAAATAAGTTTTTATTTAAAGTTGTTACGATGAGAAAATGTAGTTTTTAATTCCCAAAATTAAAGTTTAGCCTTAATTAATCCAGAATACAATTTATAATTCATTTTAAAACACTGAGCAGACCCTTACATCCAATTTTCGCAAGTTTCTTTGGTATATTATCCAGATGACGTTGAATCGACTCCAAATTCAATTTTCGAATCAATGTCTTGATCCGCATTTTCAGTGAGCGCATGGTTGGAGCCTCCCATCGATCTCCATACACTTCAACTTTAAATAATAACCAAACATTCTCAATAGGTCCTGCCTGAATGAGGTTTGGGAGGAATGCATTTGGAGTTGTCGACAAATTTAGACACAGATACTTTCATTAAAACATTTCCATGATTTATGAGTAGACAAAGTAAATCCAGTTTAATATTGAGCGATAATTGAACGAACTTCATTGGAGCTCGAAATGAAGTATTCTACTAATCGATAATTACAAAACGAGAGCTGGTTTTAAATAAAACAACATTCGTGGATTATGAATATTCCGGGAGCCCCAAATTTTGATGGTATGTTTGAGATAATGATCATGTTAGTGAAGAGAATATTTAATGCTCAAAATATATATTGCTCAACAACATTTATGGTTTTAGCAGAGTGCATTCTAAACGGGATACCATTGCTGATGTCATGTGAGGTATTCAGTTAGGTATTACCACTGATACCCAACGACTTGATCATTGCAGGTTTCAACGGTGAACTCAAAGGAGATTTAAATGAATCAGAGAAAAGTCAAGTCGCTTGACGGTGGATATATACCCAGAATATATTGACGTAATTCTGGGGCAAATGGAGTAGAGAAATACTTGTTGGGTATAGAACTTGAGAAAAGGTAGAGAAATCCGCTTTAAGAACAAAGATCGCGTTTCAATACTGGAAGAGAATGTTAGAAAATGCCACTGGAAACTTGGGAAAGTGGAGAAAATCATCCCGGGACGCGTTGAACTTACACAAGTCGTAGATGTCTTATCCGAAAGAAAAGATTAAAAAAATTATGAAAGGTTGAAATTGATGAAGGCAACCAACCCATATGACCTGTCTAAGCGAGTCCGGAAAATTACTTGAACGAAATCGAATTAGACGGATGAGCGGAGAAGAGTTTTGATCCTCCCACTTGGATCAAAGGTAGTAGAAGCATGATTTTATGTTATGCGCATCGTTTGTCCTAATTGAGTAGGGTCTCGAAAGTCGACACAGGATCAACTTACTTTCAACTTTACTCTAACATATATGCTACCCATTCCCATTTAACTTTTTCCGCTGATAAGATATGCAAAGTTCCCTGTATTTCCAAAAGAATGTCTTTTATAACTTTAAGTTTCGAATTCATTGCAACTCAAGTAATTTATCAAGTTCAGACGACATAAAATCATAATTCATCGAAATAAAATAATTTACACACTCGTCTAGCTTGACAATTTAATAAAAAATGATATACTTGATAAATCATGTCAAAGTCTGCCGGGTCATCCAAATTAACAGATTGAAACGCAAATTTCCGATTGCGAAAATCGATTATGGGACCCTGGTATTGCTTTCTTAATGAAGTTCATATTTACTTAACCCTAAAACTTCCCAGCTTCTCTTACGAGCTCATTATTGTGCCCTGGATTTTATCACTCTGGACTATCATCCCTTCGTAATCGATTCTATCCATGCGCGCTCTTCTCACAGTTAGGAACTGAGAATTCTTGAGTGATTCCTCTGAAGTTCATCGAATATATTACCTCTGCGAATCTCCAACAAACACATGTGGCAGCTCTAAAAAGAGCATTTTCTTTGTTCTCGGAATTCTCTTGCTGCAATTATAACAATCACATAATTTGGTGCTACAAATCCACGATCTAACATGCGCTATACCTCATATTTGCTACTACTAAAATGACACTTGATTGTTCGACCGACGAGCTGTGTTTGATCATCAAAGGCAAATGTATTGATTTAAATATTTAACTGTGAATCGAATAGTAAAGTTTAAGTTTTTATTATTGTTTAAGTTTTAAATTCTTAAATTTGTTATCAAGTATATTTTTATTTCAGATTCTATGAAAATTATTTTATTCCAAAATTTATTAAGTTTGTATTTTAATTTGCAAAAGTCTTCATATCAAAATTGATTATCATCTTTAATTTAAATTATTTTATAAGTTTCCTTATTATAAAATTTATATTTACTTACTTTATTCTAATGGTAAAATTTTTATATTTTGTTTTGAAAATTTCTTTGTTAGATTTTAAATTCAAAAATTTATACGAGTTTCTCAAAATCTTCACAACTTAAATTAAGTTTTGACGTTTTCTATGAAGCACAAACTTTTATTAATTTATTCATTTAAAATTACATTTTCTGTTTAGAACAGTTAATCGCTGCCAATTGGGAACACATAATTTAGCATCGAAGATAACGGAAGAATTAGTAGTGGTTATAAAAGTTTGACTCAATTTAATAATATTGGTGTTCGGAACTTATTTTTCTAATTAGAAATATTTGCCTTCTCTAATGGAAAAGTTAGAAAGTCTTCTAAATGAAACTGAAAGTAAATTACAAAATCTTCCTAAAGAAGTTCCAAACGATAAACAAAACAGATTAATGTATCTGACAATTGTAAATAATTTTTATGGATTTGAGAATTGTAATATGAACATTCTTTGTAGATGATAAATGATATAACCAGAGAATTAGAATGTTGTCTTCTCAAAGGAAAAGTTAAATGGAGTTCAGAAAATCAGTTTTATAATTGTCGAAACTTGTTTGAAGAATTGAAAAATGACATGGAGAAAATAAACAAAGGTTAGAACATCTTTAGAATGTTTGTAACAAGATATGAGAATTATAATCACTAATTCAAATTCATATACAGTGAAAGCCGCTTAATAGGACCACTGGTTAATAGGACCAGCCGCTTAATAGGACCAAATTCTGTGGGACCGAATCATTTCCTATGTTTCGAATATTAAAGCAGCCGCTTAATAGGACCAGTAAAAGTCGGTTAATGGGACCATTCATGAAACTGTTTGACCCTTCAAACAACATGAAAGTCATGAAAAACGTGTTTTTAGCGTAGGTCATACACATACACATGTAAAAAAGAAGCAGGTCTTGACTGAATTTGTATTTACTGTATTTAAGTTTAAACCGTAAAATCCAGTACAGTACAGTATTACAAGTGTGAATACCCAAAGGCTGAATGCAACCATGACAACTGTCATTCATTTTAAAATACAGTAAAGTAGTATAGAACTGTATCGCCCAATACTGTACATAGTTAAAGCGTTTAACGTACTGTTTATACGAAGAGTGTATACTTCAAAGCTCTCAAACTGTTTAGATCATCGCAATTGGTTTGCAGGTAGTTTTAAACCGATGGCAGCATTTAAAAACGCGCAAAATGTTGTAACAACTCGAAAAGAGTACTTTGTCAAAAAATAACACCACTTCGCTTAATGGGATCAGTCGGTTAATAGGACCAGTTGGGTTTGGGACAAATGTGGTCCTATTAAGCGGCTTACACTGTATCTAATTCAAATTGTATTTCTTCTTATGTAAATATTATTCTCTGTATCTTCCACCCATCTAAATTTTCTCTGTTCCTTTCTCCTCTATTAACAGCTGAAAAAAATTTCCATATCTCATCAACGTTGACGAAAAATACTGATTAACATGTAAAGAATGCAGCATCGCTAAATATTATAATAAATACAGATTTGTTAAGGAATGAGTTTAAGATTAATTATTTCTCACATTTCGATAAGACAGATTGTGAGGAATATTTTAAATTGTTTGAATGTGTAAATGTAGTGATGCTGTATGTTGATTTAAGTATGTTGAATTTATAATGGTGATTCTCCCACCCAGATGGAAATTGGTATTTTTTAATTTAAATTTAAAGTGATTGACTATTCGAACATAATTAAAATAATCATTTTATAAGTTCATATTTTTAATTTAAAAATTAAAATTAAATTTAATATTTTTGGTAAAATTTAAATTAAATGTATTTTTAATAATTTGATGACATTTTATTATTTTTGGATTTATTGAGAAATGGTAAAATTTATTATTTTTAATTAATATTAATTAATATATTTAAAAAAAAGGACTTAGACAAATTGATCGAATAATCATGATTAAAAAATAAAAATAAGAAAACCAATTAGAATGATGACAAACGATGAAAGACTTTCTGATAGTCATAATGACTCTAAATGTGATTTTAATAAAAGTTCAAACGCGACTTGTCTAAATGTTCTTAATACAGATCAAAATATTATGACAGATTATGTTAAGTTACATCATTACTCCTTTGAACACACATTATAGCATGTAATTGTGCTTTAAATGTCATTTTTCACATCAATATTTTCGAACTATCTAAATAAAGAAACTATGTGTTGTTTTTGAATTTTAGTTCTGAAGAGGAAACAAGGCAACACAAATAGCTTGAAACATGATATAAGTGTTTTGGAAAAATGTTCTAACCAAAGTACATTAATTCAATAGTGTAAAAAATCTTTTTGTGGAGATTTTGAGTTCTAAAATGAACAATGCGGAAGATTTCAAACTAAAGTGATTAATGATAAATTGAAGGCCTTAGGGAGAAGTGTTACATTTCAAACTACGCGTGAATTCTCATTCCAACAATATTAGATCATTTGCGTCAAATCAAAAAAGTAAAACATCTTGATAGACTGATTTCATATGATTTAAATGAGTAACAAATCAAACATTGATTCGATTCTTGCATTTCTTTACTTTCGTGTTACAAAGGAGAACCGTTTCTTCATTGCATCATCACCTGTGACGAAGAATTGATCTCTTATAGCAATTGTAAGCAATCAGTTCAACGGTTTAATAAAAAAAAGTTAACAAAGCTCTATTAAAAAATGTTCATCATGAAAAGACCAGGTAACAGTTTGGAAGACAGACGTGGTGTCATCCATTACAACTTTATGATACCTGGGGAATCTTTTACTGCAGATGTCTATTATAACAAATTGGATAAAATGGTCAAGAAACTACTAAGAAAACAACCAAGATTAGTGAATCGAGATCGAAAAATTGTATTATATAATAATGCTTTACCTCTTACTGTAAACTTGAATTAATTAAAAAATTTTGAAGCTATTTCAGCAAACATGGCTTTATAAAAATATAATAAATCAATTTTTTGAATCAAGTCTATGCATTTCCATACTTAATGATCTAACAAATTTGATTTTTGTAAGGTGAAATATCGATTGTTTATTATTAATATAAAATGCAGAGACAAAAGAAATTATAAATCACAAACAAAAAATAAAATAAGAAACTTCTCTGAGAAGCACTGAAATAACTGAATTAGAGCATGTTCTTTTGGTCGCAAAAGTATCTTACCATCCCGAGATTCGGAGCAACTTTACAAATCAGCAAATAAAAATAAGAATATTAGAGAAAATCTGATAACCAAACTTTTTTCCAGTTGAATTGAAATCTCAATCCAGTCTTCTCGAAAATATTATAACTTGCCCATTCTTTACATATTCCACTTAAATGTGTGAGTAATACCGTTTAAAAAACTTCCTAAGGATCTTTAATCTGGCATTGTCATCGTAAATGTGTTATTTTATTAAAAATGGTTTATGAAACTGAACCATGTGTCTAGCAATCTTTGGATGTTCAGTCTCACAAAGATAGAACTGAGTAGTAGGAAGTTTGATTGGAAAAAAGAATTTAAAGCTAATATAATGAGAAAATCAAACTGACTGAAAATTATGACACAATAAGAAAAAACCTAAATAAATTAATCAAAATCAATAAGAAGTATACTGGAAAATAAAACCTATAAGCAGTGTTGTTGTTGAGTCGAGTCTCAAGTCGAGTCGCTAAATTCTTTTAGAGTCATGAGTCGATTCCAGTCACTTAACATATTTTAAGGGTAAAGGGTCTAGTCAAGCCACTTTTTATATCTTACATTCAACGAGTCGAAACAACACATTTTTAAGAGTACTAAGTCAAATCATAAAATATTTCATGAAAATAAGTTTGACTGTATAGTTCATTATAACTATTCATAAATTAATAGTAATTTTTAAATTTTTACAAACAATTATTACATAGAATAATTATGATGTGATTCATATCTGAAATCATTTGAATATAAAATACCAATTATAATATCATAATTTTAGTTATAATAATTATTAATTACTGTAATATATTTTATTTGTTTAATCTAAATCTCACTAAAAGATTTTGTTCGTTTAACTATCAAAAAATAATGATTGACAAAAAAATAATAACTACAATCAGACTTCTAAAATAAAATAATAATTTTATAAATCGTCAAACTTATTGCAGGCATCAATCTTTTTCCTTCTTAATTGAAATTAATCATTGCGTAACTACTGCAATCAAAACCATTTGTCAAAGTGTTTATAGGCTATAAGGTAATCTTGTCTCAATTATATCCTTTTGTCTTTCATTATCTCTCGATTTTAAACGTCACCAAAGCGCTCTTTAGACATTTTTCTGGATAGTTTCTGATCTTTTGATGATCCAGCTATAAATAAATGCAATGAATTAATAGTAAATCGGAATCATAATTTTAAATGTTACATTAGCATGCCTGACAGAGAAAAATACGTATATCTACACATATCATATGAATTCGAAGATGTATATTGTTTCAGATGCATTCGAATTGGAATTCACGGAGAAAAAATTGACAGAGACGATTTCCAAACAGCGAGGAAATGAAATTGTTGACTTTCTAAATTTTGAACTATTTGAAAGTTTAATTGTCGAACATATATCAAAGTACAAAACTGTGGCATACGCTCTTTTAAAAAGGATGATCGAAAACGTCAAACAAAATATTCTCAAAATAATTGATAACTATTTTCAGCATTTCCCAATGTTAAAGTCAGACTTGGAAGTAGGTAAATGTCGTATTTAAGCATAAAATTCGAATTTATTTTTCTATATATATATATAAGTGAATGTATGTTTATATGTATGTCACATATAGACTCACCAATATAGAAACTATCGCACAAATTGCAACCAAAATTTTGAAAACTGTAGTAGGCATTTTCTGATAGATTTCTGTGCATATACAATTTTAATAAAGTCTTTTGAAAATTTGGAATCACTAATTTATTAACTTTAATTTGCTAATTGTCTCAATGCCGTGAGAGAAAATATCAAATATAGTTTTTATGTTTTTTTGTCAAATGGGAAATGATAAAAACGACGCATTAACACAAATTTCATGCCGAAAGACCGACATTGTAAGCAGGCCATCTCGATGCTAAATGTAATTTACTGTAATGCACCCTTGTTGAGCAAAACTTAGAAAAAGGTAATTTGTCGAGGATTTACCTCGGTCCTGATTGTCCGATGACCGTCAATCAGGATATCATTTGACTCACCTCGAAGATGTGATGTAAATAGTGTATTATTTAACCTTGTGTATCATCAAATCTTTTTATTCTTCTGTTTTCATTTCTGCTATGGTTCTTCAGACCAGAGTTTGAATTATAGCATTCAAAAGTTTCAACTATAATAAAAGACAAAGAACGAACTTGTGAATCAATAAAGAGTTTGGCATTTATTAAAATCATTCATCACCGAAAAAATAAAAACTTTCCTTTACATAAAGTGAAAAAATGTTTTAAGAAGTGGATGGAAGATGTATTATGTATATAATATTTGTCTAAAAAGTGTGTTGGTTTGTTTGTTTGTTTGTCGGTTACCCTTTTCAATTTTAAATTGCGGACGAACCAGAGTGAATGCATTTAAGATCGTGGTTAATCTTGATAGCCCGCATCAATACAATTCTGTTAGTATAGCGCATTTGCCGAATAATGCCTAGAAGCCGATGAAATCGATCGAAAATCGTTCAATGGTTAAATTAACACCGATTTCGAATAATGACGATTTTGATGATTCCTACACGGATTTTCTTGAAAACTTTTATGAAATTATCAATAAAATACTAATTTATTTGATAAATGATGATTTCTATCACTTATTTACTAATTATATTTCTAAAAATCAATTTAGGTTAAATTTGCAAAAAAAATTCATTATCATCTGATTCATGGTTGTCGGTCAATCTCAAATTTTACTATGATTATATATACTGATAAAATGAGAAATATTGGAGGAAAAGTGAGTGAATCCGCGTAAATTTGAGATAGCTCTGCATAGTCAACATCGAAACGATTCTGTCTGTACAGCACCTTTGTTGATAGACCATGAGAGCCGATTTATTTGACTGACTGTTAAATTAACACAGAATTCAAAACAATTAATAATAAAGTATAATAATTACGATTTAAAAATTAAAATAGAAACTTTCGAAGTCGAAAATTCAGCTCCCCCGTCATATACGACGGTTATTTTTCTAATAAAATAATATTAAGCTAAATCAATGAGCATCCAAACTGAAACACTCAGTCTTTTTAAGGATTTACAGAAGAAGGAGGGTGTCGACTATGACCAACAAATCAGTGCAAGCTCTTGCAAATTTGATAGGTTAAAAAGCGTAAACCATCTATAATTTTAAGATTTGTAAAGTAGAGAAAGCTCAGAATGGAAAACTGCTGACATCTTGAAAGAAAGGATGCTTTAAGAATGAATTTTTGTGCAAGAAAAACATTTTTAAATAGTTGGAATTGCACTGTATTGGGAAAAATTCCTCCAGAAAACACATTAAAAAAAGTTAAATTCGTGCCAGAATCAAGAGAGAATCCGACGATGATCTGTTATATTTATAATTTATTTTTAGTATTATTTTTTTATTCAATAGTACTTATAATTTTCAGAAAATATCCAAATCGGAAATAGAATTGTCAGAAAAAATTGCTTCGACACGAATCAATCTTCATTTCGAAGAAGAAAAAGTTATTTATACTCTTGATTCCGTCTTTCAACGTGAAAGGGGTTAAAGAATATTTAATCCATTTTATTATTATTTTATTTATATATATTCATAGAATTATATCAAGAAGAACGACTGGTACAGAAAAAATCAAGAGGTTTTTTCGGATATACACTTGAATTCACGAATGAAAGTTCCATTGAAAAAAGTCAGCATAGCTTAAACAATTGCCTAATTCTTTTAAATAAACTTTAGAGATTCTTCATGAAAAGACTGAGAAAATGTTAGATATTATCAGAAGCTACTTAAAGGTTAATCACCCCTTGACTACAAAATTATTATTAAATTCAAAACACGTTGATTCAGATAGTCCTTCTTCGGTTGTCGGACAAGATTCCAATGACCATTCGTTATGCTCTACATATTGAGCTTTGCAAACATTTGAACACCAAATTAAGGGAGTACTCAACCTCAACTGGAATAGAAAACAGAGTTGAAGAAAATCAAAGAATTTTAACAGAAAGACAAAATTTAAAGCAAATCGTTGAACGACTTAAAAAATCCAAAGTTGCAATTGAGAAATTATAATTTCTTTCATTACAAAATCGAATTGTCTCTCGAGATGTAACCAAAGCGAACATTATGATTGCAATTATGTATTAGCCAAATTTAGTTATTAAAATATTTTTGTTTTCGTATTTAATTTTTTTAATTTTTGATGATCGCGGGGACCAATTTCTCGGAAATGTCATTACTGTAGATAAAATGCCTTTGTCCGTTATGTTTCTCAGTCAAAGTATGAGTTTTTAAAATGTAACTTCCTGGAGAAATGAGTTCCAGAAAAAAGGATGTATTGAACATATCATTGAAAATCAATTATTTTGACTTTTTGTGGATAAAAGTGGCATATTATATGCAGTATTCAATGGAAAGGGTCTTGAAATTAATTTTACTATAGTAATTTTGTAATACATGCAAAAGTATTTATCGAAATCAACTTAGTATTTGTCTTTGGCTCCCCAGGACTACTCAACCAATTCACAAAAGTATGGAAACAATGATAATGATTGAGAAAAATAGATTTTTTGTCGTTAATTGTCTTCGGTACAGTTTCAATCTTGCGATCAGCGACTTGTTAAACCAATTAAGAAACATTTCAGATGTAAAATTCCCCAAAATACTACATGATTGAATACTACAAGATAAGGAAGTTCTTTTGAAATTTAAAAGCCCAATTTTCATCGAAACTCTGTCATTACTGGAAAAACGTGAGGACCAAAATGAGTCTTACATTAACAAATAAAAGATTAATATATCAGTTATTCTTGTGTTAAAATGCATCATTCGTGTTGGCTGCCTTTAGTTATTAGTTTGGTTAATTAATGAGCGCACTCTGTAGAATCCCAAAAACAAAAATTTGATGCACAATTGCTTTAGTTCTGAGGCATTAAGATCATGTCCTTGTCGAAACTAGAACCTTTCTGCAGTTCTTATGTTAAATTGTTTTTGTTATAAAATTTTAAATTATTTGATTAATGTTTCTAAAATTTTATGTACAGTCATAACTCATTTTACGGCCTAGATACGTTCCACAAAACTTCGCCACAAAACGGAAAGCCGTAGAAGGAATCAATTATTCTAATACAAATTAATGGGATGGGACCCAAATTTTTTATATATGTAACATGATTTATCATTCACAATGCATTTTATCTTTTTATTTCATTTAAATCAAAAATACATACATAGCAAGTAAATACATTACTACATAAAATAATAACAGACTCCAAAAGCCAACAATAATCTATAAACAAAAATGAAACAAGTACATGTTACATAAAATATAGGCTTCTCATACTTCTTTGCATCACTCTGTAATGAACTGCACATGTCATTAGTAACATCCACTGGATGAAGACCATGCAAACCTCTATATGGAGTATTATTATACCCTTTGATAAGTTTAGGATGGACCGTATACCATACTTTTTTACCAACATGTATTACATATTTTTTAGTCTTTCCTCTCAATGTGCGATTGAATCGTTCAACAATACATACCTTGTACTTTGACAACACTGAATAATGTTTGATTTCATATTTATCAAATATTGTCTTCACTTTACTTTTGTAGAATTCATTACCTAAATAAGTTTGTACATATTTAGGCTGAACATTCTTCGTCATTGTTTGAATTGTAACATCCATTTGTTCTGCAGTTTTTCTCTGTACAGGTGCAGCATGAGCATATCTATTGAATACATCAATGCAGGTCAGAATATATTTGTATCCATTATTGATTTTCACATATGGAATATTTTTCCATTAAATCCATCTGCCAGATCCAATTCACTGACTTGGATAAGTACCTCCTCTACGGGAATCCCTTCAAAAATGTTTTGTTGAGGCTATATGCCAAATGCTGTCTCAACCCCTTGTCTGCTACTATCTCGCTGGTGTTTGATGTCTTTGCCATTTTTGATAAGCTTCCGAAACCAGTTTGATCTTTGGGGTTGAACCATATATTTTCCATCAACACAATAATTACACCTAATATTCAATTGTTAGGGTTCCGAAGAAAAACATATGAACATTTTTTGCTCGACATTAAGATAAGGAGTACGTGAAGTTTGGTTTCATTATGGCACCAGGAAGAGAGATTTTACCTCGACCTCATTGCTTAATTTGTTCTGAGATGTTGTCCAATGATGTCATGAAGCCATCAAAGCTTGGTCAACATTTGAATACGAAACACCGAGATCTTGCAATGAAACCACTGTCATATTTTGAGCGACTCCGTAAAGATTTAGATAATTAGTCAAGATCCTTGATGAAAGCGAAGACTGCTGATACATCTCTCTTGAAAGCATCATTCCATGTTGCTTTGAACATTGCGAAAT
>MQRK01246671.1:8049-22077 GCA_001938485.1 Girardia tigrina
CTTCTATTGCATTATTAGTTCTGGGCATATTGCTGTTATTGCAGTTGCTCTACATTGCGAATTTTGACATTTCCAATATATTTTATTGCCCATTTTTTTGCTTTGAAGGTATATATATTTATCATACGAAATCATATTTTTTCCTTTGTTTGATTTTATAATTTCCATTTAAGGACGAAAAATTTTATATTTTTTTTCGACGTTTTTTTTTCGACGTTTTTTTTTCGATGTTTTTTTTTCGACGTTTTAACGTGCTACGATTTTGAATATTGGAATTGAATTTTAATCAAAAATCTGTTTTCTCTGAAAATATGAACAAAATGATTATTAACAATCGACGTGATTCTTAAAACAATATTTTATCGAATAAAAAACATGTGTCGAAAAGAATGGAAGAGATGTCGGCAGGCTGTGTGGTTGGCGAGTCGAATCGTTTGAAAAAAATGTTTATAATGTGTGAAAATTTAAACAATAAAATAATTTCAAAAATATTTTTATCGTTTGATGCCGATAAAATATTAATTGGAGCTCAGATTTCAATTTCAAACTTTTGTATAGAGTATTTTCTAATGCCAATTCGATTGGCTCTAAATCGTTTGCTCTTTTTATCAGAAACCATCGTCAATTCAGCCTCTTTATTGATTCTATTTATAAATTTAAATCATAATTAAGTAAAAGAAAATCTGAATTTCTTTCTGGTTATCAGTCTAATTGTACATACTTATTATTCAAATATAATTCCGATATATTATTAAGATCAACAATAGTCGTGGCACGGTTTCCGCAACACTTATCATTTATATCTAATGATAATTCGATTTCTTTCTTAGATTAATCAGAAGCAGCGCAACTCTGATCTTTCAGTGTTTTATTCACTGTTTCCTATAATAATTTTCGAGGAAAGATTTAGAGTTCTGATTTAATAAAGAACTTAGTTTATATATACTTTTACCGATTTATGTTGAGGTTGAGCAATAGATTTGAATGAAATTGAGGAATGTCTCAAATGTCCACTTAGTCACAATCGCGAATAGGAATTTTTAATATATTGTTCCTTAGGAATTCTTGTTTCATTCATGATATAATGGATTTATTGATTTTTATAATTCATATAATAATGATATAAGTAATTTTAATATAATATGTGTCGTGTATTGAATATTAAACTTTTAATTTAATTAATTATTATTACAAAAGAAATTCTTACAAAAGTATCTTTTAAAACTGAAGTATTAGGCTTGTCTTTGATTTCAGGCCTGGTTGTTGTTGGGATGGTAGGATACGATGTTCCGTAAGCTTCAACTTCACACAAATTAAAGTAACTAGTTTTTTCTGAGGACGAGAAATGACTGATGACAATGGCGATAAACTGACCAAAGGTTCTCGTTGTATCACATTCAAATTCGATTTTTTTTTCTGTTTGGTGAACATTGCGTTTACACGGGCGGAAGTTCCCAAGCTGTTTTTCAAAAATGCAAGGTGTAAATTCTTTGCCGACGTAAACGCTGATGTTCTGCTTATAGTAATCTGAAAATTAATTTTATAAGGATAGGGTTAAACGAATGTTTACAATATTTATTCCACAGAATCATTTTTCGTAGCCGAAACATTGTTTTGACATCAAAGAAAATCCATTCCGTTTCTGGATTATGTATATAGAAACACGAATCTTTGTCCCCATCATTCAGCTTGTACGCAACTTTATTCCTGTCAGTCGCTGTTACCGACGCATTCGACAATTTAATCGGTTCATCTATGAAAATATTAAATCTTCTTTACTTTAATTTGTAAAAATAGTTATGGTTTAATGATTAAAAATTATAGTTTCAAGACTTAATAAAGCAGCATGTTATATAAAGTGTTATGATAATAGAAGTACATTATGTGAAATTATAACTGAATCAAAATATACAAAAAATAATATAATATTAATTAAATAATAACATATACTGTCCGAATCGGCAGAGTAACACGACAATTGGAAGATGTACAGAATCAAACACGAAACAATCATTGGAAGTTGAGGAGAACGAAAGTGAGTATTTGTACCCTTGCTTATATATGCAAAGTGGAGACCCTTCGACACGCACAGTTGAACAATTTATGGTAAATTAATGAGAAATAACGTCAACATCTGGAAACAGGTGAATACTTTTATTAAATTTTTAATTGGAAAAATCTTTTTTAAGAATTTTTAAAATAAAATTTCTAAATCAAGAAAAACGTGTAACAAACACAGATTTTTTAAAAATTATTATAAATAATATATTTTTTTTAAAAATGTTTCAAAAAAATATATTTGAAATATTTAAAATCAAATATTACTATAATCATCTTTCACCAATTACTCATTCTTTACTTTTTAAAAATAAAATATTCCTATCACTCAACCACATGAATCGGAGAGACTTTTCTTCATCTCTGTAAACGAATTCAGGAACATAATCGAAAGATAAAGGATATTTATATTACTCAACATAGAAAAAATATTCACATATTAGAGCTTGTAAAAGTAATTTTAAAAATGTGTAAATACCATCTTATTTTTAACTTACAGTGCGATTCCTAAATAAAAAGCCATATTTCAAAAATAAATATTCAAATTTTAAAAATAAATATCCAAATTTCTAAATAGATATTTCATTTTTTATTATGCCTTATCTATTGAAGTGGAAATGTCCGAAATTTTTTTAAATTTTCAGAGTTCGGCAAACGGATTGAAACCGCTAGTTTTGTAAATAAATTTTTATTTTCGATGTTCTCAATCAAAAGCTATCGCTGCTTAGTGATGAAAACTCTGAAGATCCTGCCAATATAAGACAGAAGCAGGGATTTTTCCATTTGGATCGAGCGAAATTGCAAGTGGGTGGATACGCTCTAGGAGATCAAGCTAGTGATGCTGCCACTGGAACGGACGGGAAAAGCACCAGTCGTAATGTATGGATTCAGCGAGGCGATGAGACAAGATTTTGAGAAGAACACAGCCGCACTTACAGAAGTGTTCGTGCTAAGCCAAAGGCTGTCATGGTTGAGTTTTGCCTCCAGACAGCTGGTGCCCGGTAAGGGCATGGATGTTTCCATAGCTGATTTAAAGCGGTTTGTGACCGTAATCTGTGGCAATGGAGTCAACCGGGAAACGTTCGTGGCACAGGCCTTCATAAATTGGCGGCCCGAGGGAGCCATGAGAAGTATGTAGGTCGAGGCACTGGGAAAACATTGGATCTGGAAAATTTGGCCCGATTGGCTCGAGTGAAAGTCAATGCAAGAAGTGAACCCACTGATAGGACAGCGGCCACTCCACGGCCATTCTCGACACCGGTTACAGGAGGCCCGAGATGTTATTGCTGTGGCGAGAGCGGACATTTTGCGCGTGAATCCGTAATAAAACCGATCAAACCGTGAACCGAGATACATGACGGGAGAGCGGATGCTTCATCTGTGTTCGAGTGGGCCACATTGCAATGATGTTCTCGCAGCGCAAAACTGACCAAGCGGGAAATCAATAGCGTGTCCCCACCATTGCGCGACCTGTTTTTGGTGACGCACGACTTGTATTCCTTCCGGTGGACGTATGTGGAAGGACTGTGAGGATCGACATGGGATGTTAGACGTCAGTCGTAGTGAGAGCCTTGGTCTCGCTGGCAAAGCTGGATAGAGTAGAAATTTTTCGGATGATGGACGGGTCGGCGGTGGGTGTGCAATTCAGAGCAAGGCTATCGATTGAGTGTAGCAGCAAACCGATCGAATGCCGTATTCTAGTGGTACTAGAAGTTGTCGGATTGAGGACGAAGGTACTCTTCAGCATTGACGTATTAACCAACTCTGGGGCATGTTATTGCCCTGTAGAGGTGGCACCCCAAATTTTGGTTCCATTGAACCCCAGGCAGCGGTGGACAGAACGAAGCAGCCCGCACGTACGTGAATTGGCAAAGCTGATTTTAGAGATGAGTTTGACGGTCGCTTATGGACAGCATTATGAAAGTGGAAGAGTGGTAAGGAGCCATCAGAGTTACTTGAAGGAACGTCCGCATACGCGTTTGCCAAGCATTTCAAAGAAGAGGTGATCCAGGAGTTGTCCAAATTGAATAAAAACGGGTGGCTTATCCTGTTTGATAACAAAGAAAAGACAATTCTTCCTCTGATGGCGGTTTTTCAGGCGACCAAGGGGAAGTTGCGACCAGTGATAGACTAATAATATTTAAACGAGTTCGTATCCAGCCACACTGCAGAAAGCCTGGTGTGCGCTTAAAAGTTGCACAGATGGCGGAGATAATCGATTTAAGGCAGCCATATCTCAAAATAAAGGTGGACCCAAGCCTATGGCTCTATCAAGTGATCAACCACAAAGGGGAAGATGTGGGGTCTTACTTGCCTTTGGATTGAAAGCATCACCAAAGAAAGTTTAAGCGCATCATGGAACATGTGCTTGGGTCGGATCCACAAATTAAGGAGGCTAAAGATGCATACTATAATGATATCGTGATCGATAGCAGAAAGTATCAGCGGAGCGTGTGGGGACTGTTCTCGATAGCTTTGGACTCGAAAGAAAATACCCGGTAAAGATTTATGGAGGTAGAGTTTTCAGACTCGTGGTGCAGAAGACTGATGGGGAACTGAGTATAGAGGACAACTGGAAGAAATAAGCGAAACGGCTTATGAGTGAAGACCAAGTAAACGGCAAGTTGGAAGTTCCAGACCGAAAATACGGTCGAGTGTGGTGTGATGCAAGTTCGATCGTGATTGGTATCTAAGTAGTGATAAAAACAGTGATGGTTGAGGATGCTTCGTGGCTTTGCAAGGAATATTAGATCGATCACATCTACCTGGTAGAACTAGAATCGGTCAATAATGTGATAAAGACAGTGGTCACGCGGGAATCAAAAAATTCGAGATTATAACCGACTCCACCACTGTGTTTCAGTGGTTGACAAACGGTACGAGGAACGGTGAATCTCATTTAATGAATTTTCCTATCCAAAAAACCTATAAAGAGCTAGAAAGCTTCATTGATCTCTGTGTTTACAATTCAAAATGGGTCAAAGACTTAGCCACCATCACTAGACCTCTTTATGCTGCTAAAAAGAATCACAAATTTAGACTCTTCGATGAATATGTTTTGCAGCTATCTCAATGCTAAAGAGATCAATCAAAATCGTGTCCATAGCGGTACTCTTGGATAACAATTCCCGTTGATCCTGGAGACAGATGTCTCGGCTAAAAATATCGTAGCAGTTTAGTCACGAAATGGGCGTCTTATTGCTTTCTATTCGCAGAGACTAAATGACGTTGAAAAGAAATGGACTTCAGTGGAGTTACAGGCATTTGCAAGTATTTCAGCTGTTAAATGATTCATTATAAAGAACTAAAATAAGTTTGTCAAGTGACCCTATAAGTTCACGGCAAGTTTGTCTTCATTAAACGTATAACAATAGGGAAGCTAATTTAAGTAAAATAAATTATGTAAATTAAAAGATTATATAAAAAGTTATATAAAAATACTTCTTTCCCTAAGACACAAATCCTAAAAAGATTTTCCAAATGATTTACGAATGTCGCCGATGTCCTCTAGAAGACTTGGCCTTTTATGCATTGTAGTATTATTATTAGTATTATTTATATTCTCTTACCTGATTTTAAAAATTTTTCTTAAAAAACACTGAAAATTTACTTTTTTTGGAATATAAATATTTCTAATATTTTTAAAAATTTATTACAATTTATTCAGTTAAAAAATAACATTAGAAATCACAATATAAAACTTTGTATTTATTCTTTTAAAAACGATAAAATTTCAAATTTATTCGAAGCTTTTGTCTTTATCATTGGGAACTTTTGATATAATTAGGCCGAATTTCCCCATTATAATTGTCGAAAAGAAAGTCTTCAAAGAATTTGGATGTACCGCTGCAAGAACTGTATTTCGTTTTGATATAATTGGTTCGGGTATCGCTGAGATCTCGGAAAAAGTCGGCTGGAAAGAAGCAAGGAAACTGACTCAAACTCGACTTTAATCTATCATCAATAGGAAACCCCCAGAAATCAAACATAGGAATTAAGTTCTGTTTTGTTATTGTACTAGTGACATTTATCCACATCATTATCTTTTCGTTTTCACTTTTCAAATCCATTTTCGTGATTTTGTAATACTCAAAAACCTTTTTAAAGAATCCCCATCCAAAATTATTCACCATTTGAGCATATATTAATAACCCAATAAAAGGTTCTGATTTCCATTTGACAAAATTAGCTCCACTTTCTAGAAATTGTTTGGTTTCTTCTGTCCGATCATAATCTCGGAAGTACTTAACCGTCTTGGATCCATAGAAGGGTAACTTCAATAGTTTATCAAGATTGTATAAACAAAATATATTATTTGTCACTTCCACTGTTCCTTGAAACGTCCACGAAGCTTCTTGCAAATTATGACCTATTTCATGATATAAGCCCCAACTTCCATTATTTGAAATAAAAGTCCAGTTGAATAATTCATTAAACCATTCTTCGAATACAACAATCGGATATCCGGAATGTCCGTATCCAAAAGCCGGTAATATATCTAAAACTACAATTTCTGGTTTCTTTTCTTTCCAATTTTCTGATTTTAGCGAATAATCCATGCGAACGACAATGTCCCAATGATTGTTAAATAGATTGTACAATGCTTTACTTTCCATCGTTCTTATTAAATTAGATTCTAAACAAAACATTATATTGTCTCCTCCAACAACAGCCCATAATCCAGGATTTAACTTTTGTGAGTCCCATTGGTAAAGAGACGTTTTATCTCTGATATTGAAAAAAGGCATCGGAACAACATTTGATAAGTATATTGTGATCGTTTGGTTACCTTGAACGTTAAATAACCAAATAACTCCTCCAAAAGGAGAGTACACTTTACCGAAATCATTTAGTCGGACTCTATTAATGTATATATTTGGATACCGAAACCATTCTTGTCTCTTGTCATCTAAGTGGTCTGAATGACAACCAATTGACATATCCCATTGTCCTCTGATATCACTAACCTTATATTCAAGAGTAGCACCTGGCTCTAGATAATAACCGATAGGATTCAAGGTTTCCATATATTGACCGTCTACAGAAATAGTCACATTTACCTTATTTGGAGTAGACTCAAAATCCCCAGGAAAATGTTTGACACAAGGCGGTTTATAGTTAGAATCAGCCAAGAGTTGACTTCTTATTAGGTTTCCAAAAATATCAATGATCATTCGTTCAGTCTTGTCAGTCTTTGCGTCAATTTTGCACGGACAGATCCACTTTAATAGTTCATTATATTTTGATACTATCTGATTCAAATACTCTCGAGCCTTGGTTTTTTCCAATATTTTAAAAGGGTATTCTAACAAATTTAAACTTATCTCTTTTCCACTTTTTAAGAAATAATCGTGACTTCTAGCCATTCTTTCCAGCTGCATATCAATGGATAATAAATCTTCGTTTATATCTGTGGAGATAAAATTTAGAGTTTTATCAATTCCCCAATTAATAATTTTCGGGGAGAAATCAACATTAAAGATGTTCAATATCTCTAAATAAGAGTTTCTAGCTTCTTTTGTTGTGCTTACCCAGAATGTGTGATGGACAACAACAGATACAGAACCATTAAGTAACAAGGCCTTAATTTCTTGTAAGACTTCATTGGGCACCGGGGACCATACTATGACGTCGATAATGTCTCCCCGTTTTACCTTTTCTTTGAGGTCTATTATTGTAGATAATGATTTACTACTAATTACACTTGGATCTGTCGACTGAGGTGATAACCATTTATAAAGATTACTTCTTAAGTTAGTCAATGAATCGGCCTGCAGGTTATTACTAAAGAATTCGTCCTTCCCGAAAACAGCTATCCTTCCTTTTTCATCAATGGTTTTACAGGCAACTGAAAATACGAATTTCGTTTCCTTATCCCAAATGATTGGTTCGCAGTTGTCGTTGGCATAGTACAAACTTGTACTGCCAGAAGGTATTGTAACGGTAGGAACATTTTTTCTTATATCATTTGTAATGTTCTACAAAAAAAGAATTATATATAATATTCCATAAAATATTAATTTCTGAAAATAAATTAAAAGTTTAATAACCTGAAATTCTGAATTTGATCAATTATCATATCAATCGTCAAGAAACTTTTGATTAATTAATTAAAATTTTAAAAATAAACTTAGAGATGTTTAAAATCAAGATCAAACTTTAAACATTGATAATCGCCACATACATTGGAGAGACTTCGCGTCATCTCTGTAGACAATCCATGAACACAAGACAATCCAAGTAATTTTGCTGCACATAGAAAACATTGTAAAGGAGACATAAATACCCATAACTTTAACATTTTGTCTTCTTAATGTAAAAATTATTGGGAGAGAGTGAAATGTGAAGCATTATACATAAAATCTTTTGATCCTAAAATTAAAGTTCAAAATGCACTCTCTAAAACGTTATTGAGATTTTTTAATGCTTTAATGATTACGTATTGATTGCATAACCAGTACCGGCAGTAGACAAAAAAGCTTTCGTTTTAAAAATTATTTGTTCTGAAGATGACGGTCAATCCGTCGAAATTAATAAACAATTTAATAAAAGATTTTAATTGGCTTGTTAATTTTAATTTTAATGAATGTCCATATTTTTTTTCAAATTTATATATAATTGATAATATCATTTTAGAAATTTGATGACTTAGGAAGGATTTAAAATGTTTCAGTAAAATGCTGTCAATCTAAACATAATGTCACATACTCAAACTTTGAAACCATTTTCAATAAAATAACCTTAAATATCGTTTACTAATATAAAAAAGAGCTATATGTGAAGCGTTATATATGATATCTTTGGATTAACGCCGAAGCTACATTTTATACAACTTTATTGGGGAACTATAAATAATGCGTCGATTATACGTACTGATTACAAATTCCTTTTTTTCAAGTAACTTTCTCTCAAATGACCAGTTGTTCTTTTGAGGACGGTCGACTAATCAATTTTCTTAGTATCATTACATTTTGAAAATTTGTTTATTAAAGAGTAAAAAGCAATTATTTTATTTTATAATAATTTATAAAACATCTTAAGATTTCTCATATTTCGATTCCTGCAATATGTCTATTAGAAAGTAAAATCTATACACTAATCTATACACAATGGATAACAGAAGACGACACATTTCAAGAGAACTATCCCATCAACAAGACAATCCACAACCTGAATTAAGTTAATACATTATAATTAAAAAAACATTTATCGATAAAATATTGGATTAAAATAAATTTATTTCATATTTTTTAAATGAATTAAAAATACGCTAAAATCGATCAATTTCAATCTCATTTAAACGAAAGCCTAACGCCGAAACCCAAGACCAAAAAAGTCATTCAATTAGGGACTTAAACTACCTAAATACAGGACTGCTCAGGAAATCTCTCATCCAAATTAAGCAAAAATAAAACATTATTTTTTAGGCCTCCCATCTTTTTCAAGAATGGTATTGAGCCTTTAGGTTTTTTTAGAGGGTCCTACTTTGAACTATAATAAGTGTTTGAAATGTTGACTTTCAGATTGAAGACATTTCAGAATTTTCTTCATGACTGAATACGCAATCGTTCTGTATAATTCTTTTTTGTCATTTAATCTCTAACATTCGTCAGTTATTAGTTGCTGTAAATGGGAAATATATTTGCTTTTATTCTTTTTGCATATCACATGGGGTTAGGTCCAATGATGATATGGGAGACCTTTTTGCAGTCGACAATGTTTTTATAATTTTATTATTTTATGTAAGGTTACTTCTGTGCAGCTATGTTTTCGTACATTCCCAAGTTTTATCCCGGATATATTTAGCATGATGGACATTTAGAAGTTCTATAATGTTATTTCTCATTTATATTTCAATTCTTGATTTTAAATTCAAAACTCGATTCTTTTCTATATTCTAATTGACAAGATTATTATTATTAACTTATTATTATTATTATTATTATTATTATTATTATTATTATTATTATCTTAATCGGTAATTTTTTCATTCTATTTCTAAACCTCTAATTGTTCAAACAAATTTAAATTACAATTCCTTACTTAAATAATTTTAAATTCTTTACAAAAATATTTTATATAATTTTAAATATATTATTTATGATTAAATAAATCTTTACATTATAATTCACTATTAAAATATTTCAAAAAACATAAAAAATAAATTTCTATTATTTTGATTAAAATATATTAATTTAATTTTAAAGTTGTTATTTACATTTTAGACTGAATAATTTGACGATTCAAAACATATAAAATATCAATCTTCCACCTGGGTGGGAGAAACACAATCCTAAAAACAACATACCAAACACAACATACAATAAACACCATTCAAAAATATTCTTCACAACTACGAAAGATGAATCATAGTGACCAAAATAACGGCGGCCCTGAATGGTGTAGAAAATGCAAAACTGATTTCATAGGAAGAAAGAACGGCCAAGGCTCTATACCATCAAAAGATTTGAAAACTCACTAATTCCAGTTAATATAACTCTTAAAATTTATTTTGTCACTAAAATTCTTCTGTTTATAAGAAAATTTGAAAATACATTTTATGCTCTTCCTAATAGTATTTGGTTAATATATATTAAGATAAAAGTATATTCTTACAAACATATTTGATGAGATTATGGGTAAAGTTTCACTGGAAATTGTTGGACGAGTCTTCTTAGTTCCGTTTTGAAGAAAAGTTCCAAATACTTCTACTTCGCAAATAGTCAATCCTTCCAAATTGTCGCTGGACGTAAAACTTCCCTTTACTAAAGCTAAATATTGGCCGGAACTGTTTGGCCCTTCAGTACACGTAACTTCCGTGCTCTTATTATTCTGTTTAATCCCCGAATTACAAACTTGATAATTTGGAATTAGTTTATGAAACATGCAATAGATAAATTCATTTCCCATATAAACGGAAATATTTTGATTATCAATACCTGAAAAATATAATTTATATTTTGGACAACATTCTCAGGACTTACTTTTTCCATTCCATAAAATTATTTTTTGTATGCTGTAAACATTTTGTAAATCAAACACGATCCATTTAACCTTTCTGTTCATTATTTGGAAGCAGTTCTCTTTGTCGTTGTCCACCAAGGCATTTGAGCCGTAAGGATTGTCGCTGGCGTATATGGGTACCTTGGATATGATATTCATTTGACCTGAAGGAAATTGTATGGCTTTATAATTTATTGTATAAAATATTTTTTAACCGGCCACAATGGTAAACAGGAAAATGTTCCAACAGAACAATAAAAAAATACTCATTTGTACTTTCATTAAATAAAAGCTTTTAAAAAAATCGGTCCAACAACATTTTGTCCATGATTTATATAGTCGAAGGGAGTCTACTTGAGTGACGCATGGTTTGATTGAAGGGCGAAGTGGCGTTTTAGAGGGACAAACAGGTGCCTCAGAAATTTGCCAAAACAATCATGTAATTATTTCAAATAGTTTTCCTAATAATATTATGAAACACTTTTTAATATTTAACTAGGAACTGAAATTTAAAACGTGTGGCTCATTCTATGAAGCTAACATGGATCTAAAATATCTTTCGAAATTACAAAAAACCTGACTTATTATTATTAATACACTGAAGACGCATTATCTCGTATCAAACAATTATTACAGATATCTTTGATTTATATTTATAAAATCCTTATACATATTGTTATGGACTTAATACAGAGTTTATCACATCGATTGTTGAGACCTAAAGAGTCGTCTGGAAGTGGAGCAAAGATGAGACGTTTGATAGAAAATTCAATTTTTTTACTCTTAAATGTATATTGTTGCCTATTGTCTACATTTTCAATTTCACTTAATTTAATTCCAACACCTAGACGCATGCATTGCAGTACGTCCGTTAATAAGCACTGGCAATATATATCACGTGTCCATTAAAACATTTAACATTAATTTTGGCGGTAACTTATATTTTTTATTTAGGTTCAGTTTATTTTTATAATTCAAAACAAAAAATCATGCATTTAAGGGTTAATATGAAAGAAAAAAATTGTTAAAATTCAAGAATTTAAAGGAGGAACAAATAAGTTGCTTATGTTGTGACAATATTTCTAATGTTGTAACTTTAAAATTGTAAACATAGGGGCTATTGTACATATATTTAACGAACATATAATCTTTAGAAGCGTAAAGAAGGATCATGTCAGAGATTAGCCCCTGTAAATATACATGTTAAAGATGAACTCCCAAAAATAAACTTTAAAGTCTCACTTGTATTTTGCACAATAAAGTAAATTGAAAGATTATTTGTACAGATTCATATTGAAAAATGTTGAGATCTACGTAGGGCATACTTGAAAGGCTTTTAATTATTGTTCATGGTCATACTAAACCAAAACAATTGGATTTTGTTAAAAAATGGCTTTAATTCATTATATTACCAGTGAGATTTCAATTGTAGTAGACTGTTTATTTTTAAAGTTTGCCCAGCATATTTTATCATCTGATGATTTTATGTAAAAAAGATTCGTTTCTTCGCTTTTGTACTCGTTTTTATTGCGACCTGGGCAATTGATTTTTCGTCTGACTGGAGAGATATTAAATGAAAACGAGTTAATCTAGATGTGTTTTACACACTCACATTGGCCCACTTTACGATAAAGCATTTTGTTTTAATCTTCATTCCGTTTGATACATGATGGCTGGACAACGAAATTTCTTCTTTTCCTTGGGGGTGTTATCATAGATGTTACGTGATGGCTATTCAGAACGTTATAGATTGAGGTGATGGCGATGCGGCATAGACAGGGGTACTGCTTTGACCTAAGTAGTGCAGCTTCTGTCTATTAGGAGATGGAGGATGTTCGTGCTAATGCTTACTTAGAGAGATTTATTTGACTACATTGTGAATGATGAATTCCAAATATGGTGTGAAGTGAAAGATAGGAGTTTGATTGTTTTTAATATTATCTTTTTTGTATACCTAGATGATAAATAATTAATTTGATAAGACAAACAATACGTTTGGAGCATCTGTTAGAAAAGGAGTTGAGTATGGAAAACTTTTTGAACATATTTCGAGGGGTATTGATACCATGAATTCCCCCCCCCTTACCTACCCCCCTGTCTTACATATATTAAATAAAAAAATAGTTAAATTATGATAAATAACTGAGGCTACATTTGAAGGAATCATTTAAATATATGTTGGACACACGCCTTTGAGTACTAATTATATTCGAGAAAATAGTTTGAGTAGTCCAAATCCTACCTTTGTAAGCGACATGGGATTCCGGTTTTCGTCTCAAAATAAACCCATCTCCTATAACCTCAAATTAATTATAATTTTTGACCTCCGCGTACCCCGGCGTCCTTATATTCTGAGCAGCGCCGCACAGTTTGATGATGGTATTTTATAAAGTGCTTATCATTATCCTACTATTTTTAAAAAATAAAGTACAAATCCAAATAATTAAATATATTTTATTAATTTAATTTTGCATAAATAAAATATTTATATTCTAAGTTATATTTATCAGATTTTTGTTATATTTATCTTGAAATTGATATTTTATTTAATAATAAATATTTTTTCCTATTTAGATATCATAATCAAATAACTAAAGGAAACAATTTTGTCATAAATAATCAAATATATTCTAATTAATTTCTCAACTAATGGAATGCAAATCAAATAATTAATTTATTAATCGAATAATAAATAATTAATGAAAAAAATAGAAAATCAAAAATAAATATTTTATGATATTGCCAAATTGTTAATTTTATTTTTAATTTAGATATTTGTTATCAAAATATATTTATAAAATAATTTATGATCATTTATATGTATATATATTTATATTTAAATTAGCGTTCTGAACATTAAATTATTCATATTAATTATAAATAATTATTTCCCGAATTATTTGTTTCTCCTATTTATACCCTATTAATAATTACTTATTAATTTTATAATTTATATATATATATATA
>MQRK01246678.1:0-27218 GCA_001938485.1 Girardia tigrina
TATATATATATATATATATATATATATATATATATATATATATATATATCGAAAATCTAACCATCGTTTGACAGTAGATATGGATGGATTATTTTCGCCATAAACAGAACTAAGCTCCACGAATATTTCTTCCCGGCTTTTCCCTTTCATTAACAAGAAACGAATAACGCTTCGATATTAGACGTTTGCCAATGACATTTTCGAATTTATGCGCTCTCAAACCTAAACACAAATAATAGATTAAAACAAATATCCCAAATATTACCTTAATAACTTGCTTGTTATTAAAAAAAATTCATTGGAATCAGAATATTATTTCTATGTTAGGCTCACTACTTATTGAGCGCACCACATAGTATGATTAATTGCTATTTATATGTAGGGTGCCAAGTAGAAAACCAAAGTGTATTTAATTAAACACGTGATAACGGCAAACAATTATATTTACATAAATAAACTTGCTGTTCAGAGCTGTTCAAAATGTCCTTCGTCAATCTTGAAACACTTTCGAAGACGTAGAATCCAGGAAGCAATGGTCTTGTGTTTAATTAAATAAACTTTGGTTTCATAAATTCCTTCAGTTTTCTTTTGGACACCTGTAGATGAAAAAAATTATATCATTTGTCAAAAAACAGGCTTTAAAATTATTCAATGCACGCCTGAGCATTGTTTAGGATCATTAATTAAAAGTACTTTTTAATAATATTTTATAATTTCAGTCGAAATTATTTAAAATAATTTTTAAATCTTTTTCATGACCATCACTATGTTCATCTTGACATTTCTTATATCTCTACTAGATTGTGTATCTTCTATCACGAAGCTGATAACTTGTCTCTCTGTTGTACAAGGCTTTGCACTCAAAACATTAAAATTGATAATGTTTAATTAAGATTTGCTTTAACACACATTAAATGTCTGCGGTCAGTGATCCGATTTACAAGACATTTAAATTGCAACATATGATTAGGGTAATTTTAAATTAATTGTCTTTTTGCTTACAACTTCATTTTAAACAATTTTATTAAATTTAAAAGAACAAATACATCACTTATAAAAAAAATGTTTTTCATCTACAGGTCGTAAAATAATATGAATATGTATGAAGTAAGACTAGGTTGTCGAGAGACATGTATGTACATTCATCTTAAGATCTAAAATGTTATATATTGTGCTTCACAGCCTCTCTCCGAATAATTATTAAAATGAGTGCATAGAATTTCGAAATTATTTATGTTTATATTTGTGTTAGATTTGCATAATTTTTTGTTGTGATGACAAAAATGGAGACATTGACCCTCTAACCATACTATACATGAATCAAGATTAATAAAAAATGTTTAGAATTGCATACAGCTCAGTATCAGTTTTCTTTTTGTGAATCTTGGTCTCATAAATAGCTTTTTTCCTGTCACATAATAAATTTAGAAAGATAATTTATTATCATTTTCTGTTTCTGTTGAATATACTTAGTATAAGTATATTTTTATTTTGATGCAACGAATTTACATATCCTAAAATGGATATATATCCCTTTGATTATCAAAAATAAGAAAAATGTCATTAACAAAATGTTCGTATTCTAAATATTTCTAATCAGGAAACAAATAGATATTTTCTTCAATTTCCGACAGAAATACTAAAGTTAGTGTTGTAGCTAATTATGAACCTGTTGCTGCACCATCTACATGATCAGATCACTCAAATAGATAAATGAACACTACAAGTTGCAAAATACAACAATTCTAGAAATTTAATTTCATCAATATGATCATGTTTTGTAGAAATCCCTTCTGTAAAATTGAAAACATATTATGAAGGGTTTAGAAGATTTACTAAGAGTACGAGTAAGAAAATAGGTTGTGACAACGTGATTTCGAGGATATTCAAAGTTCAAAGCTTCTTCTCAAATAATTCGAAAATTATTTAATAATTTAAAACATATTTTACATTTCAATATTACTTGAACAATAATATAATTTATTCTATAAATAAATGAATAAAATCATCGAAAAAGATTTTGATTGTTTTAATTATTTAAATTAAAATTGTTTCTTTTTAGCCGAATGAAATTTTTTTTATTATATAATTATAAAAAGTTTTATAATTAATTGTAATTCTGTTGCAAGTTCTGAGATAAATCGAATGTACATTTCAAACATATTTCTGTTAGTAATTGTCATTTTAATTAAGTTTGTTTGCCGGAAGCCTTTAAATATTTAACTCTAGGTAAACTCCATTTTCAGGTATACATCGAACAATCATGTAACTGTCTTAACATCAAGTTTTAGGAAGACGAAATTCTCCAGAAACAGACTCTTATTAACAGAAGTTTTATGTAAAGTATAAACGAACAACTTGCTAAATATTCTGAGAATTTATTTGCTTTTAATAAATGTTTTGTTAAACTTCTTATTTGTATAATTTAATTTTTTTTAATAATTTGATTTCAAAAGAGACTTCGAAATGTGTATTATAAGGAGTGTTTGGGATTCAAATATTATTGTTATTCATATATATATAATCATTATTATTATTTATTGAATCCCGGACTTCCTCATATCTCAATTGAACCTTTGAGAATCAATCTGTGATATTTTGTTTCTGTTCTGTTATGTGTGTGTGTGTTTGTTTGATGTTTTGAGGTTTTTGAATATTTTAAAATTTGAATTGACGAATTGTACAAATTCGATAATTTTGACAAACGAATTTTTTGAAGACGCATGTTTTGTGTTTAATCAACAAACTTTGATTTTCGAAATAATTTTTCACTGTCTAAATTTGCAAAACAAATTTAATTGTTATTTTGAGTTTTTGCATTACTTGACGGAATTGATCTACTTAATTTTAATATTATTGTGTATACAATAAACATTTTGCAAAAAAAAGAAAATATTCACCATGACAATCAGAAATTATTTAAATGAATTTACTGACAATTTAAAAACTTACTATTAAGAAACGAGTCGAACGGAAAATTGGATCAATATCAAATTATCCTGGAATTCCATCAAATGGGCCCAGCACGACAGCGAGTATCACTGACCGCGGTATGAGTGTGCTACCTCCGTCCGATTCTCGGGGCAACCTGATATTTGGGCAGAACAATGAGGATGAAAAAGTTTATGTCGCGTGAAAAGAGATTCTATTTGTACTAATTTTTGAAAAATAAAGGATATATATACTCGCTATAGTCAAATTTTCCTTGAAATCATATAGTATAAAATTATTGAAGGTTATAGTGTATTAAAAGATGAATTACGAATTATCAAATTAATGAGATTCGAATAAGTATAAAATTTATTTTATGTACATATGATTCAAACAAATGAGATGAATTACTTCCATGAATTTGGAGTTCACTGACGTCTCCTCCATGGGTGATTTCAAAAGACTTGGAAACATCATCATTCTTGTGAAACGGACTCATGGTAAAGCTGATGAACAAACTACTGAAAGGATGGAAACCCTTCACATTTCCAAATTCTCGTCATGAAAGCATTCGGATCGGAACTCATTGTCGACTTTGGACATACTTCGAATTTTGACGTTGGAAAATATATTTGTCGAATCAAATAAAAAAATTAGTCAGTCGAAAGTCGTTTCATTAAATAATTAGGAAACCACAATATTCTCCGTTCATCTCAATATCATTATTTATTCGGGAGCAAAGGAAATCATATCACAAAAAATTGTTTTATTACCTTTTAAATTACTCAGAAGATTCAAATAATTACATAAAATCTCGTAATAATCAACTACATTAATCGACTACATTTGCAAAAATATGTGATCAGCAATCTGATCACAAATCATTTTATCCCCCCCAAACCAATCCTCCAATGTTAGTGTCAAAACACTGGTTTTATCCGAGTCTTTCAGCTCATCCGCTCTCTTTTCCCATATCAATTTCAAGTTTCGATTCAATTCATCATCATCAAAGTACATTTTTATTATTATCGATTTTCCTGAATAATAAATGTTTCGTTGCTCCAGGATTATTTGAAACTACTGTACTGACAGACCGACCCAGTTCGGCAGTATCATATGAGCCGAAAGTTACATCCAGATCGATTAATGAAACTGCGACCCAGATGAACTTTCCATACACTGATACGAATTTAGTGTCCTCTCCCGATCCTGGAGCAACGAAATAATAAATAATCTTTTCATTGTTATTTTCAAATTACAATTAATTTCGTCATCATCCATTTTTGATATTTTTAAAAAAAGAATTAACCCAGAACAAAATTCTAATTCTTATTAAATCACAGTTCATTTTGGAAACACAAATTCTACACTTCAAATTACAAAAGAAAAATTTAATCAACAATCTTAAATTCTCAAAATTTGAACAGATTTCCTCATCAACAAAAATTAAGATTTTTAAATCACAAATATTAATTGAAAAAAAAATTAATATCTTTTAAGAAAGGGGGTTGTTAAGAAGAATATTATTAATAATAAATTATTATTCAAATTTACTATCATTCAAATACAGGGTATGCCTTCGCTAATGTTGATGTTAAATTGAAGTTTAAGGTCTATATATTGTATATTGACTAATAAAAAATATAAAAAATCTAGCACAATATAACAAATTATTTAACAAAGTTTTTCAAAAAATTTTGGAAAAACAAGTTAAATAATTACTCATTTTATAGATTATAAATAAGGATAAGAAACTGATTTGGACTAAAGAATGTGATGAAGCTTTTCAAAAACTAAAAGACAGAATGATTAAAATTCCAATTTTGGCATATCCTGATTTTGCCAAAGACTTCCTTCTTGATACAGATGCAAGTTTTGATACGATAGGAGCGGTGTTATCACAGAAAGACGAATGTGGAAGAGAAAGGGTGATTGCGTATGGATCACATAAAATGAATAAACATGAACATTACAAGGAAAGAACTACTTGCAATGTATTATTTCACACAGCATTTTAAACATTTCTTGTATGGAAAAAGATTTTTGTTGCGAACAGATCATAAAGATATTACGTTTATGATGACTACAAAGAACCCTATCACACCACAATTCCAAACATAGATAAATTTTCTGAGTAGTCTTGACATGAAAATGGAATATCGAAAAGGTGAAAAACATTCAAATGCTAATGCAATGTCAAGAAATTCGTGCGAACTATGCAATCAGTGTCAAACAATGCATGAAGATGTCAAGAAAGGAAAGATTAAACCAAGAATACTGGCATTAAGTGAAGAATCAGATGGTTTTAAATGACAGAAGAATAATAATGAAATAAAACAAATAATCGAGGACATAAGTAAAGGTAGAACAAGAAAATGGGCACTAAAGAATGATATCGTTGTTAGGAATAACGAAAATATTCTTCTAAAATTTATTTAATCAAAAATTAAATTCTCGCCTAAAAATTTCGATTATTTAAACAACCTTAAAATATGTCATTTTAATTTATTTAAATTCTAAATTCTAAATAGAGTTTTATTAAAAGTATTCTTGAACCATTATTATTTTTAATTTAATTTAGTTTATTTACAATTATTATTAAGTTATTAATTATATCTCACATCCCCCTCCTTTAAAAGGCTTCAGTCAAGCTATATTTCTTATAACCTTTTTACCGTTTTCCCCTTCCAATATATAACTTCTATCGTGTCTTTTTTGTAGGATTTTCAAAGGTCCCTCGTATCGATTAGCATCTTTTGTAGAATTTCCTTCCACTTTGCTTAATACGTATTCCCCCACTTGGAATTCTCTTTGACAAGTTATATCGTTATTGTATCGAATTTTCTTTTGGTTGTTCTTAACTGTCTCTAAAATTTCCTCTCTGTCTTTGATTATTTTATTCGTTTCATTCCATTGTCTATTGATTCTAAATCCAAAAACAACTTCTGCAGGGCTCATTCCAATAGATTTTTGAACAGTAGCGTTTAAGGTAAATTCGATTTCCGGTAAAATATCTACCCAAGTTTTCCCCGTTTATCGTTAATTGACGTCGTTATGTAATTCTGAACAGTTCTAAACTGCCTTTCTATCAACCCATTAGAGCTATGATGGTGTGGACTCGAGAATTGTAAACTGATTTTGTAATGCTCTGACAGTTGTTTCATCATCTTCGACTGAAACGCCTTACCACAATCTAAATGTATGGTACGAGGTGCACCAAATTTTAAAATCAAGTTTCTAAACAATGCGTTTGTTATTGCTTGAAGGAAAGTTATTGCTTTGAATATTAGAATGAAGCATGGAGATCATAAAGATTGGACAGAGTATTATCAGAAGTCGAGTTTATGTTAAATAGTACTGTACAAGCTATGACAGGTATGTCACCGGCCGAGATAGTATTTGGAAGAAAACTGAGACATTGGTGGATGAACAATTACGAAGATAACAAAAATTTGAAAGCAGTTGAACAAAAAACAGAGACAAGAAGAATTTTTGAAGTTGGAGACAAAGTATTAATTAAGAAGGAAAATATCTCGAAAGAAGATGACCGTTACATGGGTCCCGCAACAGTGGTGAAAAGAAATCATGAAGTAAGTTACGAGTTACAGCTTGAAGATGGAAGAAGTTTTATTAGAAATGTTGAATGGCTAAAGCCATTTAAAGCGAAGGGGGATGTGAGGAATATTTTGAATGTTTGATGTTTTGTGTTTGAATGTGTATGTTGATTTGGAAATATGTCTCTCCTACCCAGATGGATGATTAATGTTTTAATTCTTATTATCTAAAAATATGTAATGTTTAAATTTATTTCTAATTTCAAATAATTTTAAAATTTTAAGTAAGTTAATTAATTTTTATAATATTTAATAAATAAATCAAATTAATATTTTTTAAATAATTAATAATCATTTTAATTATTATCCAATAAGTTTTGAGTAAATATTTTATTAAAATATTTATTTCCCATTTGCTAAAAAAAATAATGAGAATTAATTCATTAATTAATTTCGTTTAGAATGCAAATGTACGAAAGTTTTGACAAAGATTGTCTTAAGGACAATCAAAATTGTTGTTTAAATAAAAATATAAAAAGTCAAATTGGTGTTCTTAATACACAGTTTGCAAAAATATTTTTACTCAATGGAAAATGACTTTTTTAATAATAGAATTTGATGATAATTTACAGAAATCACTTAATGTCTCTGAAATTAAAATTCTTGGTCGGTGTAGTTATCTTCTTAAAAATATTCCTTATCAAAATACCGATCAGGCACCCGTATGGGCTCGGATACTCCCAAACCCCCTGAAGACCTCACTTCAATATATTAATATTTATTAATTATGTTGCAATAATACTTATATATATATATAATTATTGTTTCATAATTACATTTTAATGACCAAAAATTAAAATAAAAATTATAAATAAAATTTGAATCTGTAAAATTTATCAAATTAGTAATTTATTAAACTAACTTAATTTATCAAGTAAGTAAATAAAATTTATCAAATTTATAAATGCATAATTTTTGTATTACAGAATCCTTGAATGAAAAATTATCATAAATCACAATTTTTCGATCCCTCGGGGAATATATTTGCAAAAAATAAAATTATTCAAATCACGATCAAAGGAGAGTAAATGTGATAAAATTAATTCTCAAATTTTTCCTAAGCTTCTTTCATGTTTATCGATTATTTTTTAAGTTAACTCCTAAAATCCAATAAAAAAACTCTTGCACAATTTTTTTAGATGAAGTTTGTATGAATGAACACAGTCATTTTCAATAATTAATTAATATCTAATAATAACATCATTTAAATTAACTTCATGATTTTTTTAAAAATACTGTGAATTCTTTTTTAATATTGTGAGGAATATTTTAAATTGTATGAATGTGTGAAGGTTGTATATTGATGTTGTATATTGACTTGAGTATGCTGAACTTAGAATGGTGATTCGCCCACCCAAATGGAAATTGGTATTTTTTTAAATTTTAAGTGATTAATTATTCGAACATAATTAAAGTAAAAAGTTTTTTAATTAACAATTTAAATTAAGTTTAATATTTTTATTAAGAAAAGAAAGCATTTAATTAAATTTAAAAATTTAATAAGATTTAAATTAGTCATTTTAATAATTTGATAACATTTTTATTATTTTGTGTTTTTATTAAGAAATGGTTAAAATTATTATTACTAATTAATATTTTTAAAAATTATGTATTTTTAAAAGATTTAGAAAAAAATGTTCAAGTAATCATGATTAAAAATAGAAATAACAAAACCAATTAGAACAATGTCAAACGATGAAAGATCTTCTGAGAGTCTTAATGACTCTAAATGTGAAAGTAATAAAAATTCAAATGAGACTTGTCTCAATGTTTTTAATAAATATAAATCATTTTAATTTATAATCCTTTTTTAATACATTCATTTACCATGGAACCCACTTAACTTGATCATATCTGTCTGGAACATATAGCCACTTTAACTCTATATACAAAAAAAATCAATAAGGTTTCTACATTAGATTATACAAGTTTAAAATAATAATAATCAGTCAATAAAGAGTATTTTATTTATTTGGTAATATAAACACACAATTACAAACACCGATACAATGTCCTTGATGTTTTAGAAATGTGCTCATCTCCTGTTGTACTGAGACATTATCATGATTTTTTCATCTGCTCACTACGAGTTCTTGTACTTTGTAGCAGAGGTCTACTCTACTATGCTGCACAATAAAGCGTTCAGTCTCATCCAAATTTGATGGAAGGATAGATTGTTTCATTCATGTTGTTTATTCATCTCTCTGCTTCTCATTCCAGATAAATTTCCTGGCGATCTTGTTTGATAGTAACTGCAGCAATAATCGGTAGAGTCTTCATGTGCCTTATTCTCCTCATAGCATTATAAGAGCTACTGCGGATGTAGTGTGCAGACGTAAAAGATTCATTGATCATGTCATCTATATTTTTATAAATCGTAAATATGAAAGCCAGACTTACGGAAGGAATTTATGGTATGCTAATGTTTGACAGATTTTCATGTTTTTGAGAATATCATGATAGTATCAAATATGGTGATCTATGATTTTTACCGCTGTGGATTTCTGGGTTTTCTGTTCTTATATATGTTCTTTTCGGTTTTTCTGTTACTGATTTAATCTCTGACCAGCAATGCTGGATTAAACATTTAGGAGGCCCTGTGTGGCTGTGCTAAAAAAAATCTAGGGCCCCTTTTGCCAGGCATAATTTTATCTCCAAAATTAAACCTCTGAAAACGACAATTTCAAAGAGTCTTTCCTGTAGTCAAATTTGAGATCAATAGAATAATCTGAATAAATGTATAATATACAAAGAAATGAGAAAAATATTTATTTAGAAAGATTGATCATTGATAAAATAAATTAACTAAAAAATCGAATTATTTTTTAAATTCAATTCCTTCTTCGGTCTTCTTGAGTGTTACGGTTAGTTACAATGTCTTCATCACAATAACCATACTTAATTGATATTCGTGATTTAAAACTTATATAGTGTTATTAGATGTTAATTTTTCGACGCTTTGCTAAAATGAAATCATTGATAACGTCATCAAAATCAATTTTTTGTAGGAATTTACTTTCAATTGACATTAATGACAAGCTGTTTAACCGTTCTTGCAGCATGCATGTTCTGAGTTCATTTTTAATGAGCTTCAATATTGAGAATGTCCTCTCTCCACTAGCATTACTAACCATCAAGCTGAGATATATTCTAAATGCAACTTCAATGTTTGGAAACGAACTGACAAGATTCAAATCAAATAATAAGCTATACAACCTGTGACCTGATTGGTTTTCTTCTTGATTTTTACTTTTAATAAAATTTTGAATGAAAAGTCTAAAATGCTGTAGCTCTTCCGAAAAAGAACTTTCTAAGTCATTTGGATACCGTGTTTGGAGTAAATCAGCTCGAACAGCCACATCATTTGTTGAAAGTTTCAAAAATTCTGTTTGAACACCAAATAAGTTGTACACTGAATCATAAGCTTTTGTTCGACTGTCCAATTCAGCTGACAATTTATCAATTATTGCCAAATATGTGTCACAACCCTATTGTTTAAGACAGTTTTGATTTCTCAGAGCCCCCAGTGACTGTTACGGGTCAGCCACAACCCAGTCTTAATTTATTACTCAACTATAACTCTATATATTACTTATTCGACTATACATTATAGGTTCGGACGCCTCTTCTCGCTCGACATCTGCCTGGCAGTGCCGAGTCTGAAGGGCCTGCGGGTTCTAATAAAGATGGGATGGGCTATGGACCCCCCCACCTAGCGGAGTGTCGTTCGGGGATGATGTTCTTCCTAAACCATAACTCGATACTTTACACCATCTATTGTTATGTTTACTGTGTGCTATAAACTTATGGCAATGTTGTGTCTGCGTGTGAACTTGGTGCATCTGTTTTTGTGTTTTAATAACCTGTGGTATTGTTGTTTGTTAACTTAGAGCAGAATATGCGCTTCACTAGATTTCTATTGTATGCTGGAACCCTTTATCATAAAATTAACATTATAGACTCAACCTTATAAATCGGTCATTAACAAATTTTTATTAGACAAAATAAACGATCAACAGCAGCTTTTACTAATCATTATATCTCCGCTTTTTACTAAGTCAGTATTACTTCGCACTATCGTAATAATTATATCGATAAAACTAGATAATTTTCTACGGAATGATTTCTCAAAGAAACTCGAACCTTCCACTATTAAAATAAATGATATTCACAAAAGAATTTTTTATCGGATGATTTAAAGCGAATAACTAAAATTCGATTATAAATTTTATCAATACAATTTAATTATAAAAATTCAATATTAAAATCAACCCTCTATAAATTCGATTCTTAAATCCGCTTGTTTAAATCACCCAAATTACATCCTGACCTTGGGGCACATTTTCAATTTTTAAGAAAATTTTAATCAAAAAGGTTTTTTAACTTATTTTTTAATGAAATAACCGCATAGATAGAGAAGGTAATTCTTTTCATTTTATTAACCTCATTTCCTGAACTCAATTTTCACTCTTTATAGTTTCTACAAGCAAACCTCACTATACTTATTCGATAAACTTCGAAATCGCGGTAAATGAAATTTCACGGTTTCAGTTGTAAACTCAATATTAAACTCCCTATTTATAAATTGTAATCATATTAATCATCCAAAACCCTTAATCAGTATTATTAATAATCAGTATTCAATTATTATTAATGAAACTTCATTCCTCACAACATTAATTATTTACAAAAAAAATAAATAAATATAAAATAAATTAACAAAAGTGACTCAAATTGTATTCGTATCGCATACGCCTCTGGGATTCGTTGTCGTCGGAGATAGTGCAATTGAGTTTTAATAAATTCGTGAGCAAAATTGCTAAATTGTTCTGCTTCTCGGCAGTGTGACTGTTATATTTATAACAGCGTTATTGATTTTGTCAGGGTGCGATTTCCTCGTGGCCGCTTCTGATTGGCCAACATTGTCGGTTTTGTTTTTCAATTTGTCGGGGTAATTTTTTGCCATTCAGTATGTCCAAATATGGACAATGACTGCTTTGTCACATGGACAAGGCCTGGCTTGTCACCGATGACTATTCATCGCGTGATGTTGTTTTTCTTTGTGGGCCTGACTCATGGTAAGTTTTGTTTACTGTTCTTTGTCTTACTTAATTGGCCTTTGTTCTTTTTAATTAACTTATATTTCTTTACAGGGGTATAACTTTTCAGGGGAACGCGTCAGAATTTTGCGGGTGATCTTCAGGGATTCCTCATCTTCGGGGCTACAGGTGGAGGGTCTGTTGGTCTTATAACGTTAACGGAGGTAACTTTGTCATTTTCTGTCTGGTTTTTAATTGATTATTTTCTTTTTAGGGTTGATAACTTTTCAGGAGAGTACCTCACGACCTGGTGAGTTTTCTTCAAGGAATGGTCTTACAACGGGCTATACGTCGAGGGTTGGGTGACCCCTTAGCAACAACGGGTCGTCCAAGAGGTGACTTATTTGTTTTCTGTCGGGTTTTTTTAATTAATTATTTCGTTTCAGGGCCGGTAACTCTTCTCAGGGCGACGTGAAAGGGATCTCGAACGAATTTATATCTTTTATTGTCCATCTTTAATATATGTATTGCACAATAGTATTTTCTTGGTTTTTCTTCTTTTATGTATTTTGATTTGTGGGTGTTCTACTGTGGTGTTTTGTTTTTGAACTGGGATTTAACGGTAATGGACCGTAACATATGTTTCCAAGCGGAATTTTTCTCTAATTTCCAGATTTGCTTCTTCAGCGGGGCCATCATCTTCAAATTTTTTACGCATTTTCTTACGTTTATCTTCGTTTCTGTATCTAGTTTCTGGAGCTTTAATTTTGGCATGTGTTTCAAATTTTTCAAAATTTTCTCTTTGCAAACAAATATACTCATGCAATGTTTTTAATAACTGCACTGCTTTACCAAGTTCCAAGTTTGATTTTTGAAGATATAAGTTGGTTTTATTTATGTTTTGAAGAATATTGTTCCACATTTCAATTAGAAACACCGTTTCAAAAAATGACAAATGTCGCAAAAGATCATTTGCTTCACGCTGTGTTTCTAGTTTTTGATCATCACCTTCAAGACATGTTAAAGCTTCTATTATATTGTTGTATCCATCTGACAGAGCTTTAATTGCATCTGCTCTAGCTGACCATCTAGTTTGGGAGAGCGATTTTAAAAGTAAATTTTTGGATCCCAAACAGCGTTTCATAACTGCCCATCTAGATGTATATGCACTAAAGAAATTTGATAATTTCTGCACAAAGCCAAAAAATTTAACAGTGTCGACACAACATTCAACAGCTGAAGTTCCAATTAAATTTAGGGAATGAGCAGCACATGGTATGAAGTGTGCTAATGGATTGATTTCCCTAATTTTAGCTTGCATACTATTGTATCTCCCCGACATATTTGCTGCATTGTTGTATGACTGTCTACGACAATTTGATATATCTACACCAATTTCTTTTAAAAAACATAACAAGGTATTTGTTAGTGTTTCTCCAGTATATTTTTCCAAAGGCAAAAACTTCAAAAACCTCTCCTTAGCTTGATGGAATGATTTTTCAACGTATCGTATGATAACAGTCAGTTGATCAACGTGACTAAGATCTGGAGTAGAATCAACAGAAACGGAAAAATATTTTTGCTCCTTAATTTCTTTTGCAATAATTTTTAGCAATTTATCACCCATAAGCTGGATAAATTCTTCGCATATTGTGGATGACAAGCACGATGCTCTGCCTTTTCCCTGGTTGCCGTATTTATCAACATGGTTACTTAATAATGGATCAAACTGACTTAATAGTTGAAAAACTCCTAAATAATTACCCTTTTGGGAAGAATTTATCTACTCATCATTTCCCCGAAATGCTAGTCCTCGTTCTGCTAAAAACTTTATGACTGCACCAATTCTTTTTAGAATATTACGCTAATAATCCCCTTCTTTTGTAAATTCTAATTCCATTTGACCGTCTATTGTACCAGCATACAGTTGACTTGTAGCCTAAGTTAACATGGCATCTCTATGACTTTGAATATTTTCATGCTGAGAAATGCATGCTGTTGAATGATTCCAGTCGCTAAATCCATCGTCAGAAGCAAATGCAGAATTTGAATTTGACTTGAATAGTCGACAAGCAAAGCAAAATATACTTCTATTTGACGGTGAATAAAGCAGCCACGAACGTAAAATTTTTTCACCAGATACATGTTTTCTGTATAAAAGACATCGTGAAAATTTTCGCTTTCTACCCTCGGGATAAATTCTTTCCGAAGCTTCGAAATCATCATCATAATGTTGGCAGTTTTTTGAACCTTTTCTAAGCCAAAATTCACGAATATTATCAGAAATGTTAATCCACAATGCGCAGTCATTACTAAATTCAACCTTTGTAAAGTCATGAACATCCTGCGAAGATTCTTTAATATTCAAATATGTGTTTTGATTTTCAATCTCAGTCGTTTCAGGCACTTAACTAACTTGAGGATAAATTAAACGCATTTCGCCACTATTGTCTTTTTCATGAAGTCCTTCAGAGTTAAATATCATTTCAGCTTCTTCGGAAGCTACGTTTAATTTTTGAGAATCTGAACAAAGCATGTCAGTTTCTATGACGCTCATATCCGATTCCGACTGATAGTTAACAGTGTTCTTTGTTACAGTAAATCCCAATTTAAACAAATTCATGTTCTGACAGTTAACTAATTCTTTTTCTTTCTGTTAAACTTTTCGCTTACGTTTCAGCGCTCCACTTAGATAAACACGCTTGTCTGACATTTTTTATTTCCGATTGATCGATAATGGATAAATATTTTTAAATAAATTTTTGTAATATTAATGTGATTTATCTATTTAATTAATATTTTCTCTTGCTAATAAGAACTATTGATGATGTAATGTCGCGACGTATTTATTTTTTAAATAAAAAATCACATACTACGGATTCAGATAGGGGAAAATCAGAAAAACGAGTTTTATTTTTATTTTTTTATATTTTTTTTACATTTTTGGGACTGGGTCCAGGGCGCCCCATAAAATATCTGGGCCCTGTGCCAAGGCACAGTTGACACAATGGATAATCCGGCCCTGAGCAGCATATTCATTGACTATTGTTTTTGAAAGGTTGCTTGTTCTTTTAGTACATTTGCGTAATTACTTTTCTGATAAATATTAGCTATTTCAGTTGTTTTGAGATTTCAGATTAAGGTCTTTGAAACATTCAAAAAGTAAAATATTAATTTACCTAGTCTGATCCTTTGTAACATTTTATATTCCGGATTGAAATAAAAAGTATTTAATGAAAATTTTAAAATGAAATAAAAAATACTTACAAGAAATACTTATCTTGCATGAATTTCTAAAAAAATTGTTTTTGTAACGAGATCTGTTTTTGTAAAAATTCTGTTTTCATTTGACATTGTTTAAACTCATTTTTTGTGATCATAGTGAGGTTGGGCTTTTGAATCTGTTGTACTAGAATGAATTAACTGCAATAAAATATATTTAATCAACACGCGTGTTGTTCTCCATGCCGAATTAAAATCCAAAATCTTGAAACAAAAATATCAATTCTCAATCTACATTTCCCTCAGATTCGGAAAAATCTAACTCATCCCATGTGACATAATCATAGAATCTCCTCAGAGGTCGGCGCTCTCGAATGATCTATTCCATTTTATCTTGTTTTGAAGAATCCCTCAAATCTGAAGCACTTAGTGTTAAATCACAATCTTAGATCATCAACATGGCACAAAAAATAAAAATCCCATATTTGTTACTAGGAATTTGACTCAAACTTTCATCTCCTTGATAACTCCTTTTACCCATCTTTCGTCACATCCCTGAGCCTGATTCTGTTTCACTCATACTTTATCACTCTCTTTGAACTTGGCTAAAAATTTATCTTCGCTAATTTGATCAGTTGAGTTAACAACCAACTTCAACGTACACATAAAATATTTTATTTTTATTTTTTTAATTGATATTAGTGTTACTTATGTGGCTTCCACAACTGTAAAAATATTATGTTGTTAAGCTTGTTTAGAAGATCGATATATATATATATATATATATATATATATATATGTGTGTGTGTGTGTGTGTGCGTGGTGAATGTGTGTATTGGGGATCGTGTTGTAAATAATAATAAGTCTTGTCAGTTTTTGTATTTATGAAATCAGTGACATCTCATAATGATTGTATTTTGAGTTTTATTGTTGAAAAAGAATTATATGATATCTTTCCAAATGCAAGTTAAGATGGAGTTAAACTGATTCTAAACTTAATGTTCCACACTTTTTTCTCTGATTTAAAGGCTTCCGCATGGAATGATAAATAATTGTCCACCAACAAATCGTGGCAAGCTCCATGTTCATAGAAAATATTTTTCAGATTCTTAATTACTTCAGAAGCTCCCTCGTCTCTGATTTTTCTCCATATTGCAAAACTTGACGATTGATCGATAATTGTAAGGTATTCGGACTTTTCAAAATTTTTAACATTGATGGAAATTCTTCTCCCATTTTTGTTGACTTCAAGATTCCATTTTAACAACTGTACCGCAGGATGATTTGCTGAATATCTTTTTTACCAACATTAATATAGAACTCTTTTGCCAGAAATATCGATCGCTGTTGTCCCTTTGAGTTCCGTTGTGTATTTCCTTACATTTTTCCATGTCCAATTTTAGTTCGCCTGATAAAACATTATCGATCACTTCAAAAAGATTTATTGGACGACGCGCAATTTTAAATTATATTCAAACACGAGATCTTTTAGCAAGTTTAATCTTCTACGGATTACTAACTTGGAATGAGACTAAATTGTGTTTCTTTGAGTGCTATTGATTACATTCGATATCCGACCGACTGACTACTTGACCGACCACTTGACTGTGGAGTCTAACTTCTATATCGGAAAAACCTCAAGATATTGCTAATTTTAACCCTTCAAATGCCGCTTCTAGCTCTACTAAATTTAAATGCCTACAATTATTGACTTATTTAAGTCATGAAGCTTCCTCAATTCTGTGTCTATCAACATCTAAACAGACTCATTATGGCAATGAACTGGCATCACATCAGGTGGCGACTCTATTTTTATTCATCACTTACCAAATTCATTTCGGGCAATAATTTACCTTCAACTTTTCAACTATATTTTCATATATTTTAAAAACCGCTCCTTCCAAGAAATAGGCAAAATGTTTTCCAACTCTTTCAAATCTCGATTTCCCTGAGATCCGGTTATAATATCAAATTTTGTTTTCACTTCTTTGATCGGAATCGACTTTCCGTCAATTTTGAAATCATTGTTGTCGTGTACCACCACATTTCCACTCACAAAAATAAAGAAAAAAAAGTTTCAAATTACCCCACAAAATAAACGACAAATTTAACATATCCGTAACGAAAATAACAATTTATTTAAATTCCTAAATTGGTTTTGTATATATTTTTCTCTATTAGAATTTCTGATCTGTAAAAAAAGTTCCCTTTTAAATGAAGAATTTGTTTGATAGAGAAACACAATGGTTTTGCTTTAATAAATTATTTTCGTTAGAATTTTTTTGAATTTGTTCTTATTGATCGAGTTTAATCGATGTATTCTCATTACAACAATGAACGGTTTTCTTGCCTGTCGAGTTTCCATTTCAAGTTGAACGTGGTTCCCGATAATCAACACAAACACATAAAACGATCAAAACACAGGTGATTAAAACAACCGGTGACATTACCGGTCACTATCGAACCCGGTTCCACTCAGGTGGAAATATCATTCGGGAGATTTGATTGGCCCCATCTTTCAGCCACCAGTCCCGATAGTTGCTAACAGTGTACTGACGTCCATATGTGCCTGGATAGATTGTAGCACTAGAAGGAATTAACTGTGACAAAAACAATATAAAATATATTTATTCAACAAGCTTGTTTGGCCACGCCGAATTAAAATTCCGAATCGTAAAACAAAAATACCAATTCTCAATCAACAGAATCTTTGAATAAAGTTTTGGTTTCAATTCGGATTTTTGATTGAATTAGAAAAGTTTAAAAATTCCAAATAAATTAATGACTTAATCAATTCAAAATTCAAACTCGATGAATTACATATCTCAAATTACGTCAGAGAAAACAATTTGGACTCATTTGAAAGCGAATTGTTGAGTGATTTTTCCATCGCGTTCAACGAAGAAATAGTTTCGTGTCACAAATTCGGATTTGAATATTTCAAGGTCTTTTTGAATTTCAATCCTCATGCGGAACAAACACAACTAAGATAAAATCTTGTCGGTAGAAGGTGTAGAGAATTGTGTATCGTTCCGATACACTATCGGTTTCGATGCGTGTATATCGAAGGAGCATTATGTTTGCACGTTTGTTCGTGCCAATTTTCTGCTAATCTATAATCTCGATGATGACAATATCCGGGAGTACACCACTTTGAGCCCGGAGGCACCTTAGACACCCCTAATTACAAATTATCACAATGAAGTAAAATTAAATTTATGGGCACATTTTATCTTTATGATGAAAATAGCGACTTTTCGTGTGGTACCTCAAGTATGACTCGACAGCTGAAATTTGATCTGTCGATAGCATGGTGATTTTTTAATGCTTTTGATGGCCTCTAGTTCGAATTATTTTCGGTATTACTAAACCGTATGGATTTCTGAGAAAGTCACAAAAGGAAAGTCAAGTCAGGAATGAAAGGGTACAGTACCACAAGGGAGAGATTAACATAACAAAAAGATCAGTACTCACGTCATTTACTGACGTGCAGGACATTTTTCCTTTTCATATCATGACTATAGGACTTAAAATGAATTTTGATAGAAAACTCTTGATCACTTAGGCTTTAATTCAAATTTTAACCATATGATGACCTTCGTGGAATTAGACCTTGATCTGTAACTAAAATTCCTCATTATATATAAGTTTTCATGAATAAAACTACAAAAATTAGATATTTGACCTTGAACCACCCTGAGTGACTTTGGGTTACTTCATCTGTTCATATCAGGATTAACGAGATCTATCCAAAAATATTTAGTTTGGGGGCTATTATTAAAGCGTAGTTCCCAAGAATGATGTCCATCAACTTACACTAATATGCATACACATACGGATAAAACTAGTACAACAACGCCTTTTTTCATTACGTTATAATATGCATTAAATAAATTGACTATAATGAAGTGATAAAAATTGAAATAATTGAAGGTTCTTTAGCACAAAAATCTACAACGCCGTTTTGATTATGTTCGGATCTGGTTTATCAATATATTACAACCGGTGACATTACCGGTCACTATCGAACCCGGTTCCACTCAGGTGGAAATATCATTCGGGAGATTTGATTGGCCCCATCTTTACATGCATTAGGTGAAATGCCACATACATTAGAGAGACTTCACGTCATCTCTGTAAAAAAATCAATGAACACAGTTTTAAGGAAAGTGGAGGTAATATTGCTGTACATAGAAAATAATGGAAAGAGGACAAAAATACCCATAACTTGAAAATTCTGTGCCCTCAATTTAAGAATTCTAAAGAGAGAGTGACTCCTGTGAAGCGTCTTTGGATCCTAAAATTAATGTTCAAAATGCACTCTTGCAACTTTATTGAGAGTTTAAATGATTTACTGATGATTCACTGATTACACAATCATTACCGGCAGTACTTTCTTAAAAATCAGTTGTGCTAAAGATAACGTTTAATCCGTCGACATTAATAAAAACTTTAATAAAAAATTTCAGTTGGCTTTTTAATTTAAATTTATTTTGGTTTAATTTTCATATACTGTTTCATTGTTTAATTTTGTTCACTTGATGATTTAGTTAACATAAATATTTTTGTTCGATTTTAATGGGGTCAAATTCATAAATGTTGGTATAAATCATCATCACAATTAAACATATGCTTGAAAAATGTTACTCTCTATTGTCTGTTGCACTTTTTGATGAGTTTTTTGATGAAATGGATAATCCTCATCATAAAGGTCATTCATAATGCGAATATTTACGACCATTCCATAACAAATACTCAGTCAAATTGATCATGACTAAATAAAAGTTTCAACTATAAAAATTTTTCCATCTAAAATTTAAAACCATATAAAGAATAACTGTCGTAAAAGAAAGTTGAGAACGAAATATTAATTTCACAATAACAATTTCATGATTTTTTAAAAGTTGAATTAAATGTATTTTAAGATAAATAAGATACATAATTTATAATTTTATCTCAATCATCCAAAGAAAATGTCCTATTATTTATTAGTCACAAACATATTCCTTCAATAAAGCTTGTTTTCTTACATTTTGTCTTACAACAAAAAGGCTTTGATTTGGTTCAACATCATCAACATTTATTATTTTATCAGGTTGATCAGTAGAAACTGAAAGCTCCATTCCATCACCAACAACATTTGAAACTTGCAGGAGCAGGTGACAAATGGTACGAGTTACTTACAGGAACTTACTTTCAAGATTTGACTTTCGACATGGCTGTCAGAAAAAACTTATATACTGTAACCGCTTGAGTAGGTAGCTCGTTTTTTACCTTAGACAATTTTTGTGATATGTCGGTGCGCCGTGGATAATTCACGTCGAAAATTTTCCATCAAAATTATCATGACTTTCATTCAATTATACTGAGTCTTCTAATGTGCATCGAGGTTTAATGTGGAAAATACTGTTGAAGGTTTTCCATGACCACTACACTTGATGAAAGTCCTCAGATATTTGCAAGAGCAAAGTGGAGTTCTTCATATCATTAATTAATACTCTTTGACTCTTGTAACGAAAGAAGCTTTATGATGTTCGAGATTCTACTATTGTAGCATTTACACTTCCTATTGAGTGATGGATGGAAAGGAAGTGCGTGAATCTTCCTGACATTTTAGGCTTTTCTGTAAAGAAATAAATTCGAGACTTTCAAATGATGTCCCTCGATCGTGAAGCACATAAATACAAAGTTTCATTTTTGTAAATAGATACTTCCAACAGGAAACATCATTGAGTGAGTTGGTAAACATGAACAGATATTATGAAAATCCAGAATGAAACATAGAATGAAAGAGATGTTATATCTCAGCAGAGAGTTTTTCTGTTTTTGTTATTGGAGATTCTTTTTCTGAATTTTTCTGACGTGTTAATGATTGATTTGTCCAATTTAAATATGAGACAGAGTCCGGAGAGAACATTTGATTTTGATAAAATATCGATGTTGTTTTTACATTTGCCTCTGTTGAATTATTATCATCTTTACGTTCATAGAAAACTATATAGACATTTGATGAAAAGAAATTCACTTTTATAACGTCAAATAAATCTTATCTATTGCTTAATTTCTGTACATGTAGATCGTCATAGAGTATCCATCCTTGATTAGACGCATGAATAAGGGTTTGGTTATGACCACTTGTAGGCTGCAATCCAATGTGAATCAAAATCGCTTTGATGACATAATCATAACCTTTATCACTTGTTTTATCTCTAATATAATTATCCATTGACAAATGTTAACTAAAACCAACATTCGAGCAATTCTTCTTTATTGTACCAGTATTATCATATGAATATCTTAAAAATTAAAAGCAAAGCAAAGGTGCAAGATACTTTAGAACGGTTTGCCGTTCGCTATCACATTTCTTAAGACAACACGAACTATCATCTGAGCATAATTCAACCTTCAAAAAATCTAAAAGTGCTTGATCGTAACGGCATACTGAGTGGCTTACAGCAGTCCAAGAGCTCCAATCTGTTGAGGTTTGTAGAAGACTTTGAAGACGTCCTTTACTTCACGCTCTTTTGTTTCTTTTCTCGCAGAGACTTACTTGTAATACATCATTTGCCGATTGACACTACTATCAACTTATACTACGTAAGCAACACAATCCTGTAGCTCACAAATGAGTTCCTTCTGAACTTCTCCAGTAACGATGAGTAGCATTTCTCGATAGCAGTTTGGGTCTCTGTAATGTAATGTAGATGAGGTAGGTTGAAATTCTTCCAATGGAGAAGTCATTTTATTGTCGTAAAGGCTGTAAAAAATTCTGGACCTGTGTACTTGAGATAGAGACCTTGAGAGGCAGCTTTTGACAGAAAGATTACATATCAAACTGTCATTAGAAAGGTCCACAGAGAGTGAGATAAGAAGCTACACGACTTCCGAATGGTATTTTTGATAACATTTCAGCCAAAGGGGATGAGAGGACTGAATTTTCTACTGCAATTCTAAATCTACATGTCGCACTGCTGCCTCATTGGAGATTGAATGAAGTTGATGTATGACAGCTTTCACTTTTACAGTTCTATCTGCACTGCAGCCTTGGGCCTAGTAAACAGTTTCATTATGAACAAAATTACAAGCTACATTCACAAACTTTTCACATGTTCTACATGTTGTGTTTTACACATTTCTTCAGCAGGTGCAAACATATTTGCTTCCAAGCAGTCACTACTATTTTTACTTACCATTTTACTTACTATTTTAACAATCACTTTTCTGTGCTTGTACCATTCCATAGTATTGTGAGAAGTGCTAATAATGGATTCTTCTGTTGCGAAGAAGCTAAGGTATGTATTTTTAGTTGCTTCTTCTGCTACAACAGTGAAGGTTAAATCTTTTTTTGTTGCAAAAGCATCAGGTTATGATCACAAAAAATAGAAAGGTATTTATAAAAATCGGTATTAAAAAAATTGCCCCCCAGTCATATGTTTATTAACAACATCACAATTTGAATGTAAACATTTATTAACAACACAAACAGATTCTTCACAACAATTCTCAGTAAGCATCTTTCTTTGATTGATATAGTGTTTGTTTCTGTATTCAAATCTAAAAAATAATCAATGGGAAATTTTTTAATATTAACTTTTAATTTCTCATTATTTTATTGGATAAAAGGCATTACATAATTTTTTTAATGAACATTAATTTTTAAAATATATTAAATTTAATAAGTTAAAATCGCTTACTAAAAATATTATTAAAATTCATAATTATAAAACTTTAATTAATTAGTACTTAAAATTAATATCATTAAATTAATTTCATTAGATTCAAATAATCAATCAATAACATATCAATCCCATCTGAGTAGGAGAGTCACAAATCTAAACAGCATACAAACAACAAACTTACAACAGTCCGAATTTTCCCTCACATTGTTAAAAAAGCCCTGTTACAATTACAGTCAAAGTCAAATGTTCACTAATTTCTGAGTTCGATAAAACAAAAATGTAATTTTAAGTTTTTTTATTATTGTGAGATTGACGTAAGCACCACAGTATTTATCAAAAATAGCGTTCGAGCGCCACACACTGACCCGGTATTTCGCTCTCTAATGCTTGTTTATCCTCGGTAAAAGGTTTTATTTTCAATGCTTTATCTATTAAGTTTTCTATTTCGGATTTATAAATAATTTTGCATGAATATTCCGAGAGTTGTAATCTCCAGTGAAAATTTTCGTAAAATTATGTTGAGAAGGAAATATTGATTTCACAATAACGATTCCAGGATTTATTTGAAATGTTTATTTACATATGCTGAGTAAAATAAAGATGCCTAATTTATAATTATGTGTATACCAGAATAATCTTTATGAATACAATATGTCTTTTAGAGGGTAAAACTGTTAAGTAACTTTATGTTTGTTTTTTATTTTCAATCGAGTTAACAATGGTTATTTATAATCATTGCGACTTTTTTGAGTAAACTGGAATTACATTCTGTTCTTAAATTACTTTTCTAGACGAAGCCCAACTGCATGGCAAAGTTTATTACTATGAAAAGACGTTTGAAAGCTATTATAAAGAAATTTTTATTTGTTATGTCTTAACATAATCCAAGACCATGACCTTATTTTTAAAGGAACATTTACAGCATTTTGACACTTGATTTATTCTTCTATTAATGCTTCCTACTATAATTTATTGCCTATCATAAATAAATTAATAAAAATACATTATAATATAAATACAGATTAAATAATAATAATAATAAATAAATTTTGACTTGAACCCTTTCCAGCCCATTGTTGCCATAAGACAACATATTTGAAAAATTAAATTACAGTTATCTCTTTTACCCAATTTAAATTTCACACACAGTAATAGTTTCTAAAAAGTCTAATAGATGACACTACATATATTCGAATGCAAAAAAGCGCGATTCTCACTTGTTTCTCAGTAATTTAAATCAACATTGTATTTCAAAAATAATAATTTGGGCTGGAAAGGGTTAATAAGAAAATATTTTGATAAAGTAATAATAATCTATTAAGAAGAAATTAATAAAATATATTTATCTTACTAATAATTATATATTTGACTAAGAAAAAAATTAATTAAATTTTTTTAAATTTCCTAAAATATTAATTTAAGCCCGTAGTTGCTCCCTTTTGAATTTATGCTTTTATGAAGCCTATAAAGAAATATGGGATTATTTATTTTCCTCGTGAATGACGAAAGAAGCGTAATCATTTTGTAGAATAAATTTGCTGCGTTTTGGGGGATACAAAATTTGATTACTGAAAATAAAAATAATTTTTGTCTCCTTTTTTCCCTTTTTACAGGAGAATGTTTTAATAAATAAAAAAATTTGAATTCTGTTAGTATTTATTATAATCATTTGAGTTAATGTTTTATGTAATTATAAATCTTTTATGAAAAAAAGCGTAATTATTTGTCTTTTTAATAAGACGATAAATGAGGATTGAAGAAACACTTATATTTTCCTCTGTATTTTCTTTTTGTTTTACACGTTTGAACTTGTTAATTAAAAGTAAATCGATTTAATTTTAAATCAAACAACGCGTTTTGAGACATTTTCATTCTAAAAATTAGATTAAATTTCATCTTAATTTTGTGTAAAGAGAAATAAAAATTAATTTGTAGATAATTTATCAAAAATGTATTCAATGTTAACCTTTATCCGTCCCTCAAATCGACTGTACACTAAAAAGACTGTACACTTCGAGTCGAAAAATACCCGAGGGATGGATGAATACATTTAATTTCACAAATTAAATAAAATTATATTATGACTAATCTTATACTCATTAACATATGAATTATTGTCAGCAATTATTTAAAAATTATTTTAAAAATTATTTGTGTTTCCTTGTAAGCAATATTAAAATGAAATTCGACCTGATTTAAAATATACAAATAGATAGAAATACTTTATTTGAGAGAGGAAGAAAAAGAAGGGTAGACAGATAAATCTTGTATTTTTTATTCGTGTCTTCGTTGTTAGAGGTTTTTAAATGGAGATAAGGGTGTCCACGGGGACACTTTGAAGGGTCGCAGGAAGTACTTTGGTTTTTTTAAAAAATAAAAAATGATAAAAAAATTGTGTTTAAGTATTGATGAAATTTTTTTAACAAATCTATACTAGTTTAAAAACAACTAGTCTAATATACCCATTTAACTTTAATAACAATATCATGTATAATACTTAATATATGAATTTATTTTTATTTATAAACATATGATCTTTTCATAAAATAGTAGAGCATTTTTGGTATAGATTTTTATCACCTACAAAAAATAATTATTGGGTTGGCCAAAAAGTCATTGCGTTTTTGAGTACGTCCTAATAAAAAGCTTGAAAATATAAAACGATGTGATACAATTTAAATTCAATGATATATTCTGAAACCTTAATTTTCACACTATGTTTATACAAAATATTAATTGATTTTGTTTTAATTTATTACTTTACCGTCAATACAAAATGGAAAATCAAAATTAGCATATTCGTCATGTTTTGTTGCATTATTTTCGCAAAGGGAAAACCGCTGTACAAGCTCATAAGAAGATATGTTTTGTATATGGTAGTGACTCCTTAAAACTTCGACAGTGTCAATACTGGTTTGCTAAATTTCGTTCTGAAAAATTTCATCTGAAAGATGCACCACGCTCCGGTCGACCAGTTGAAGTTGATGGCGACAAAATAACAGCACTGATCAAATCTAATCCACATATGACAAGAGAAGTTGCAGAGACTCAGGAAATATCAAAATCAAGTGTTGGAAGTCATTTAAAGAAAGTTGGATTCGTCAGTAAACTCGATATGTGGTTAACCACATGAACTGAAAGAAATTCATTTGGTGAAATGTATAGACATTTGTGATTCCCTTTTGAAGCGAAAACAAAGTGATCCATTTTTGAAGCGCTTGATTACAAGGTGGAAGCAAGTGATTGAAAATAATGGACAGTATATCGTGTAAAACTATTTGTGCATCCATGTCATTTTTTGATAATAAATATTTTAGTAAAAAAAGCAATGACTTTCTGGCCAACCCAAAATATGTAAACTAAACGCAAATTTTTATAACCTCATATGCGCTAAAATAAACCCCAGATAAGTAATCTTCTACTTATTACTACTGTAAATATCCTTTACATCATTACTTTTTCTTTCATCCCCAAATACATTTTGTTTATAATCAAATCAACCATGTTTTTATTTATATACATTTATTTTTTGGTGTGCTCGATGTTTGTTGTTGTATTTTTATAAAACTGATAATTTAAAAGTGAATAAACAATAAACAAAAACTTTAAATGAAAAAAATCATTTATTTTTCAATGCTATCCTATCAACATCCACATAATTATATCAACCAAATTTTAATTTTAATCCACTATTAGTTAAGTTTCAAATCTATTCCAATAAATTAAAAATAAAAAAATAAAATGATAACTGAAACTTTTATACAAGTAAAGGCGCACAATTTAAAAACCAATTTTAAAGAAACATAAAACAAGATTAAATAAAATTTATTACAAAACTCAATTTCCAACCAATCTTGTCCGAAAACAAATAAAATTTTTCCATGAGAATAATTACACAAATTATCCAAGCCTGGTAGTATTTTTGGAAATATTAATATTCTTTATTCATGTGTTTGGACTCTGAGTTGGCATATGGGAGTCAGTGAAAATGGGAATTCAAACAACCATAAATGTTCAAATATTCTTGTTAGGATAATTAAATTAATATCAACACATTTATATTTAAATTCATATCTCTATTTATAAATATATAAATGATCCATAATATGATTATATAAATTCCTGAAATTGTTTTAATCGATCAACATATTTTTTTAAGTACTCGCATAATTTAATTGTGATGATGCTCTGATGATGCTCACTCTGATTGGTCGACTAATCAGAGAGAGAGAGCCAATCAGTCTTCAATAATTGCCCCACTTCATACTGACATATACACAAATCGGTCCATGATGGTCAATCCGCTTAATTGACTCTTGATGTGTCATCAACGTTGATTTCGACCCGAAGAAAAATACCTTAGTTTGAGATTAAAGCTTAAGAACAGATTTAAAAATTAATTATTTAATATTTTTATAATGTTTAGTTATATTTTTAACATATCATATATAATTACGTATACAATTCTAAACGGCAAATAAATTAGCGAATTGTAATTCAACAAATAAGAGAACAAAAGCGATCCGAATTTGAATTGACGACTTTTTTGAACGTTTGAATATATATATATATATATATATATATACAGGGTTATCATAAAGTAACTAGAGTTTGAAAACCACTTTAATATTTCGTAGAAATAGTGGAAAACACAAAACAAATTGAAAAATGTATTCAGTTATATTTCGGATTTATGTGTCCACCATTATTTTCAAGACAAAGCTGAGCCCTGG
>MQRK01246678.1:35305-45726 GCA_001938485.1 Girardia tigrina
TGTTTGAATAATACAATCTTACACAATTTTAATAAATACAATTTACTTTAAATGGTAACAAAGAAATTAAACATTTTTATTTATTAAAGTATTATTGGGTAATATGGCAAAAAAAAAAAATTTTCGATTTTTTTAAAAATCGAAACATGTCCAATAGTTGTATTAAAAAAGCTTTAATCAAATTATATTTTCGAAATATATATATATATATATATATATATTTGATTAATTATTTTAATTATTTATTTAACTTACTTGTTTAAAAATTTATTTGGTTTAATTTACTTATTTTATATTTAATTTAATTTTTTACTTTGTTTAATTTTAATTTAAATTGGGTTCAAGACAATCACAGCGCGAACAATCAGAATATTTTATTTTTCTTCAAAATCATTTTTCAGAATTTGTTATGCAATTTTTCTCAGCTTATTTATCTATTTTCTTATATTTTAGCACTCAATATTCTGTTAGTACCCAATTATAGTTCTCAAATTTCTTAGTGAAATAATTTTCTTTTTCATTTTTCAAAAACATTTTCGTGTAAGACAACATTATTCCTTTTTATCCCCCACTGTTTGCATTTGAGAGAAATATTTAAATTAAAACCATATTAATATTACAATACTAAATTAATATGATTTAATAATTAATATGTCAATTATAAATAAATATTTTTTAGAAAATTAATAACGTCATTCAAAAAATAAAATTTTATTGTCGCAATATATCTCGGTGGATTTACTACCATCTTCAGACTTAATTAGCAACAATTTGCTGTCTTATACATATATTAATAATTGATGATTATATTACATCTTACGTAATAAATATTTAAATATTTTCAACAAAGTATTAGAGAGACTTGTTTGGACATTAATGGATGAATTCTCTTAAAAGAAAAGAAGCGGAAATATATTTTCTTGAAACGTATAATGAAGAAAAGATGATAACTTCATTCATTTTAAAATCAAAATTACATGATTGCTTATTGTCGGTGGAAATTAATCCTGAAAATGGTGGAAAATCCACAGAAATATATTGCGACATTAAAATTTAATTTTTTGAATGGCGTTATTGATTTTCAGAAAAATTTGCCATTATTTTTTGAATTTCTTATTAAGAAATATTTTTTAATTAATTAAATATCAAATTAATTTAAAAAAATTCCTAATAATTCTCTGAAGCTATTTATTCGTCGACATATTTCAAAGGCGAATAAAAATTCTGTCATATTTTGTCATTAGACGAATCTCCGATGGATTAACCATTTATAATTTCCCATAATTTTTATTAGTATTTATACAGAAATTTGGATGTTATATTATATAAAACTTATTAAATTTCATTTAAACATCTCGAAAATTAATACTAGAGGCGCTGACAAAATGTTTTTCAAGGGAGTAAAAAAAACATAAAAGATACTTAGGACGATTTATTTTATATCCGTCGAAAGGAAATTAAAGCCAGATGTATTTAATGTAAGAGATTCCCTCGGTGGAATCAAAGAAGGATTATTATATTGTTTTCCGATTAGTTTAATTGTTTCACAAATGTCCTTGAATTAATAATATTAAGTGTTAAGCTTTATTATTACCTGATATTTTTATTATATAATAATAATATCGTCCATCAAGGTACATATTTGCAGATTATTTAGATCATATAATATAAATATTCGTTTTTGTTATTGAACCGGAAAATAATATACGATTGTCTTAAACATCTGTAGTCAATGCAGCTTTTGATAGGCATAGATATAAAAATAAATAACTAAATTAGAATAATTCTATCGACGATAGAATATTTATAGAAATTACAGAAGATATTTTAAGAATCAAGGCGAAACAATTTTCAAAAGTTTTAAATCTAAATAACTTTGTAGTCGGTAATGGTTGGCTTCATCGATTTGAAACTCGTAATAATATTAAGTTGAAAGTTTTGTCGGGAGAAACAGGTGGTGTGTATATTTGCAATCACGAGGAATCTTTAAAGAATTTTAAGGCTATTTTGACTAAATAGGAACTAAAGAACATATTTAACATGGACGAAACCGGTTTAAATTTCAAAGAAATACCAAGTAAAACTGTGATCAATAAGGCGAAAAAAGGATTTAAAAAATTAAAGGAAAGAATCATTATAATGTTTTATGTTAAATTAAATGGTAGCGAAAAGGAGAATTAACAATAATAGGTAAATATGAAAATGGAGATGTTTTCAAAGCTTCGAGAAAAATTCATTCTGTCATTATTTAAGTTCGAAAAAAGCATGGCTTACTAATGCCGACTTCAAGTCATGGATAAATTCCTTCAATTTAAAAATGAAAAAACAAGACATAAATGTGGTTCTCTGGTTAGACAATGCACCCTCACACAAAATAACTTCCAAATACACCAACGTTAAGTTATTATTTTTACCACCAAACGCAACCGGATTTTATCAACCACTCGATGCAGGAATTATAAGATCATTTAATGTGATATGTAGAAAATATTTACTTAGGGGTGATTTGTTTGAGTTCGAATGCGGAAAGAGTGTGGTTGAAAGTTTTAAAACGGTAGATCTAAAAAAAGTAATCAGGTTTTCTAAATGGTCTTTGGACAGTATATCATGAAAGTATATAGAAAATTGTTCAAAGAAGGTAAATCTATTTGATGATTTGAATGAAAGTTGCAATAAAAATATTTCTAATAATTTAAAAGATGTTGATGAAATAGAATAATTGTTAAATCAATTTCCAAGAGCGAACAATTTAAGTGTGAACGAATACATTGATGTTGATAACATGTAGGATGAAAATTTAATGTTGGAAGTTGAAAATGATAATATTCTATACTTGAAGGATGATTATACTGTTGATGTCAAAGACTCTGTAGAGTGTGATGAAGAAAAAATAACAATCAAAGATGCATTACACAGTCTTAATTTAATTGAAAATTTTTTATAGCATAACGAAAATAATAATACAACGTCTAATTCTTTGAGAGATTTGAAGGAAAATTTGAGTGATATAAAATCAAAACTAGCAAAACAAACAAAAATTACTGATTATATGATTAAAATAATTAAATGTATTTTTTCTTGTTTTTTTATTTTTTTTATTTTTATGACCCTCTGTATATCGCCAAGAAACACGAATCCCCGTTTTTCTAAAACCTTGGTGTAATATAGGGGTTTGACTGAATAAGATGATCGAAATGTTAGCATGGAATCCCGGTAACAGAGATGTAATAATGGTGCAGTATGTGGGGTTCTCATAAAAAATAAGACAGCGATTTACCAAAGAAAGAAGTTGATAAAAAATTCAAGACATCTTCACTTAAATTCTGAAAAATATAAACGATCGTTATGGAATCATTGTTATCCTTCGATTTGACATTCGATTCAGAGAAATATGCAAGGATAGTTCTGATGACCTTAGCAATTGGGAGGAGATAATTCGAGATTTAAAACACCAATCTACTCATTTTTTAAAACGACTGGAATCGCATTTAGTGGTGGTTCATTAGAATATTCGGCAAAACACAAATTTGACTTAATAATAGCTCCATAATCGAATGAAGTACCCGACAATCAATCTCACAATGAGTTCATGACAAATCTTGCACTGTTACAATCACCAGCTTGAAGAAATGACATTGTCGTAATTTCTGATTATCTAAAAAATCTCTCTAGTTGACCTTTATTTTCTCAAAGTGATTGTAGTGACTATTTCTAACAAAAATCGAACCACGTTAAAATTGTCACAAATTTAAATATTATTTAAATGTAATTTGAATTTCTTTTATTTTTTGTTGTCGCAAATTTATTTAATAATTACAAAATTAAAATTCCCAGAGGTTTTCTTTCACAAATAATATCGGGATCAATCGACCCAAGAATTTGCAAACTTGAAATTAGAAATATGTAAATAAAAAAGACGAAAAATATTTTGTTTAAATTGTCCAACGGAAATAATTCAAGTGATACAAATTCAAAACCAACTAAGACATTTTTTTTCAATGGAGAGCAAACTGTCGAAAAGACGTATAAAATTTATCTTTTTTGGTCAATAAATTTTATATCTGATTTTATGTCTTCCTTTTCTTTTTTGCATGTGGGAACCTCCATTGGAACTCCAACTTCACTGGTGTCAGAAGTGAACACTGATTCAATGCTGGTGACTCAAACACGCAATCGCTCACCCATGTCAGCAATGTTGACGTCAGATTCCGAGTCTACAATTACCGCTCTCCGGCCAACCTCGGACGCCGCTGCAACACCAAAGAGATCCACAGACGAGTGAACCACCCGTTTTCGAGATCCATTCAAACTCAATCGTTCCTCGCTGTTTAGAAGTCACACCCCTTTTCATCAACTCACGGGTTTGCAAACGAGGACAGTAAACGCGGTACGCGTGACAGACATCGACACAGCGGAAATTCAGGTTGGTCTGATAGATTCTGATATATCGTTGTCGAATAATAAACCTTTTGGGATTTATGATTTTAATACATTTTATAAACACTGCGTAATTAATTCAAATCTCAATAACTTTTTTAATAATTATTTTAATAGTTTTCATCAAAACATCGAATTTTTATTTGTAACTGAGTGTTTTGCTTTTTTCTTCGGGCTTCATGATTGTAAACGCCAGCGAAACATCATTCACGCTCACATTCAACACAACATAATAACCTCAACTATTAATGATCACATAACCATCACATTATAGGGTTCATCTGGGGAATCTCACTTACGAATTACACCCACCTCACGAATCAGCGATGTCATAACACTTTTATCACATACTCACGGTCTCCGATTCTGGTTATCTTGCAACACAAAATCCCTGCGACTCCAGTTCACATGGATCGAGTACGGCATCCCCAACCATGCACACATAACTGTCAATGACATTTTACCGCGGTGGGGGTGAAGGACACCCCGATACAAGGGCAAGACATCAACGCTATTTCGTTGCTACCCATACCGCCGCCATATTTTTTGACAAAGATGCAACACCACAGGGTTGATTAAGAATTCTGGAGATGCAGTTTTACTTGCAGAGAATTATGAATCAAACTCTCATGTTCCCTCATGCGTTATGTCTTATTCCGCCGGAACTCATGCAATCAATCTCACCGCATATTCCAACAATCGAATCACATGGTAAACCATTTGATGAACTGAAGAAGCACATCTTCTTCAACCGTGGCTCGACGATATTTTCGTGACATATTTCAAATCACAACACATTGGCCAACAAAAACCTTCCATCTTTTAACAAAAATTGTGACGGACCTGGAAACTATCCATCCAGGAACCACAAACGGACCTCACTCCGACCTACTCAAACAGTTTTTTCTTCGGTCCCTTCCACAATTATTGCGAGCTGTTCTAGCTGGCACTAACACGAAAAATCTCACCGAACTGGCAAAAGTTGCAGACGACATTATGGAAACACAACTGACCGAGCCAAATACTTGCTTTGCCTTTAACACACAACCGGCACAACTGCCCTCACCAGTAGCACCAGACACATTCGTCACACAAATCGAGACGTTACATGCACAGATGCAAGCAGTATCGACACAATTAGCTGCTCTCAACAACATGAAATCACGATAGTCTCGCAAACAGCACCCAACACCAAGCCGAAACAGGTCATCCAGACTCAATATGTGCTGGTATCATTCAAAGTTTGGTAAAGAAGCGAGGAAGTGCTTACCAGGATGCACCTGGAAGGACGAAAAGATCGAATTGGAGTGGGACACATTCTGACTGTCTATCCACAAACTCGACGCTTAGTCTCTCGTCTAACTGCTGCAAACGGATCAATCGTCTACGCATATGGAACAGTCCGTCTGTCATTCGACCTCATCTCACTAGGTCAATCTTTTCAATGGACGTTCACAGTCGCCGATGTCACGCAATCAATACTCGGGGCGGATTACTTCGATAACTTTGGTCTACTCGTTGATTTCAGGAACCGTAAATTACTTCCACCTCAACAGTTAGAAACAGCACTTAGCACACCCACTGTCATACAAGTATGTACTTTGCTGTCCGACCCTACACAGTTCATTGAAAGGACCTTCCCCAACACAGTTGATAACTCCAACACAAGTGGACGTACGCCCGAATGAATCTCAAACCATGTGATTGTCACCGTACCATGCGAACCCGTACGACAGCGTCGCCGTGAATTATCTCAAGAACGGCGACTTCTTGCCAAGAAAGAATTCTCTGAACTCGAAGCTTCAGGCATCGTACGCCGTTCTAGCTCCCCGTGGGCAGCACCACTACAGATCATTCCAAAGAAAGACGGTTCCATACGCCTTTGTGGCGATTACAGAGGGTTGAACAAGGTCACAACTCTAGATTCATACCCGATGCCACTAATCACTGACATCCTGCAACCTTTTTTCGGCTGTAGCATCTTCTCATCTTCTCAAGGCCTAAAACCAAATCCCAGTAGACAAAGAATCCATTCCAAAGACAACCGAATTCACACCATTTGGCCAGTTCTAATATTGTCGAATGCCATTTGGCCTGCGTAACGCCTCGCAGACGTTCCAGCGCCATATTGAAATGGTTTTCCACGGGCTGCGGCACACATTGGTATACGTCGATGATATTGTTATGACATCACCAGATAAAACCACACACCAAAACATCTTTTCGAGACACTTTCCAGTCGTACCGATTATAAACTCAAACTAAAACTACAGAAATGTACAGTGCTGGAAAAAAGTCTTTTGACAGTGCACTTTTTTGCGATTTTTAGTGAAAATATATTACCAAAAACAGTTTTTCAACCCATTTTTTAATATAACCTTATAAACGTATATTTCATCTATTTTAAGTAAAGAATTAATACCAGGATTTTGTAATTTCAATCAAAAGAGAGAAATCAGTGAATGATACACTTTTATTTAAAAACGTTAAAATATCCAAGCTAAAAGTTAATCAGAAAATATGGCATAAAATGAATAAAATAGTAACAGGAATTGATAAAATGGGTTAAAGGATCATAGTTTAAGCCAATCGAGTTCAATATTTGGTTGGGTACCCTCTGTTTCTGATAACAGCTTCAATACGGCGTGGCGTGCTCTCAGCAAGTTTCTGGTACTCCTCTGCAGTGGTCTCTAGGCACCATACCCGTTTGATTTCTTCTTTTAATTGACTTATTGATGTTATTTCGATCTCGCTGAGTTTCCTCTTCATGTTGGACCACAGATGTTCAATTGGGTTCAGGTCTGGGCTGTTGGATGGCCAGTCAAGCAGCTCAATGTTGTTGTCCTGAAACCAATTCAGCGCCTTTTTTGAACAATGGCATGGGGAATTGACTTGCTGGAAAATTGTACAACCATGTACACAAATAAAATGAGCACACTTATCTTCTAAAATCTTGATATAACCATCAGTATTGAGTCTTTGGTTTGAATTGAGAAGTGTAAGCCCCCCTCGGCCATTGTGGGAAAAACAGCCCCATACCATGACAGAAGCTGGATACTTACTAGTCTTCTTTGTGTACCTTGGGTTCACCGGTGATGAACCAACTAGTCTTCGAACTATCTGATTAGGGCAATTGTTTATTTGGAATGAGCTTTCATCACTGAACATGACCTTTTTCCCTGTTCAATCGTATAATTCTTGTATTTTTCACAAAATTGTAATCGCTTCTTTTTCATTGCACTTGTAATGATTGGTTTTTTCACAGCTTTACGGGCTGGCATTTTGAATTCCTTGCACAGGCGATGTCTTATTGTACGTGTAGTAGCATTGCTGCACTGCACTGCCAGATTGCGCTTGATTTGGGCAGAAGTAATAAAGAGATTCACTGCTTGCCTTCTTATTAGTGCATCAACTCGGGTGTCGTTGCTTTAGGCCTGTCTGATTTTGTTTTAATTGAAGTATTGCCTTAGGATTCATATCTTTTGATTATATTGGCAACAGATTGATGGAAAATTCCATACTGAGCTGCAATTTCTCTTGTTGAGAGACTTGTATTGCAGTTTAAGGCAATAATAGCATCTCGAATCTCTTGGTCAACTTGTTTTCCAGGCATAGCAAAAAAAATTCGCGATTTGATTGATTGATGAGGGAAGAAAGAAGGATAATGTATCATATGCAATACAAGTGACACATCTTATTTGGCATGCACTGTACATATAACAGCATATTCACATGTGTATTCATGGTTATGCATACATATTATTATGTAAGCATTATGTATGCTCACATAATATCCTTAAATAGTCTTACTCTATTAATTCTTTTCTTAAAATAGATAAAATATACGTTTATAAAGTTGTATTAAAAAAATTGGGTTTAAAAACTGTTTTTGGTAATATATTTTCTCTAAAAATCGCAAAAAAAGTGCACTGTCAAAAGTCTTTTTTCCAGCACTGTAAGTTCTTGCAGACACATGTCCCTTTCCTGGGACACGTCTTGGCACCAGATGGGATTCTCCCACTACCAGATCAAATCAAGGCCAAAACCGATTTCCCTCAACCGGAAACTGTCACAACCATGCGCAGTTTCCTCGGATTGGTAAACTATTGTCGCAGATTCATCCCGCACATCTCCGCTACACTGGCTTCACTCACCAACATGTCGTCCGGGTCAAAGAAGCAATCTCTGTCATGATCTGATGAAACAATCAAAGCGTTTCAGCAAATAAAACTAGACATTTCACACACCACATCACTCAGATACCAAGTTGGGTAATTGCCAATCACATTGACGACCGATGCATCTAACATCACAGTCGGAGCGGTTCTGACACAGACACGAGGAACCACACCAGAGCCACTGGAATTCTAATCCCAAAGGCTGTCAATGGCTCAGACCAGATACTCCGCATTCGATAGATAGCTCTTGGGTTTATTCTTCTTGGTGAAACACTTCAAACAACTCCTCATAGGTAGATCATCGACTGTTCTCACTGATCACAAACCGCTCCTTCAGATATTCCATATGAAGAACCCCTCACCACGTCAACAGCAGCAGATCAGTTATCTGTCGCAATTAGATTTAATTATCAAATTCATCGCAGGTGCCGACAATGTCGTAGCCGATTGTTTCTCAAGAATCGAACTGGCAGCCTTGGAACTGGCAGCCGTTCAAGAACTCCTTGAGGACGATATCAGCCAACAAAGACTGGGTCAAACACCTGCCCCTAATTCTACTTGGTTGGCCAAACATCCCCAGCAGTCGCCATGGCTCCTCGCCAGTCTAAATGTTATTCGGGTCAAACATGTCACTCGTGAATGAACTCTTTTTCAGTGACTGCCCCAGCAATGACAAACACATGGAAGAAGCACGACGCCACTTCAAAAATCTGAATACTGCGCCATCACCACAGGACACTTATAAGGTACACGTACCCAAAGGCTTACTGAACGCGCAATTCATTTGGTTAATTTGGGAGCACCCTAACTCACTGCCAACCCGATACACCGGTCCTTACCGCACTCTTCATTTCGACGCACAAAACAACACTTCAACCATCGATTTCAATGGCACCCGCCGCGTCGTCAACATTTGCAAATTAAAGCCATGTATACACATTGAAGATGGTTCCGTCGACATTCCGACAGTCCATTCCCTGAACTAGAAAGCGTCTGTATCATTCTCACCATGGACGCGAATGTCCGACTCCACACACCCGGTACACATATAATCAAAGCAGCGCTTTCAACCGTTTACGACTTCTCACGGATGGGCTTGTGTAATGACCATTTCCAACAAAAAATCGAGACACGTTAAAATTTTCACAAATTTAAATATTATTTAAATGTAATTTGAATTTCTCTTATTTTTTGTTGTCGCAAATTTATTTAATAATTCCAAATTAAAATTCCCAGAGGTTATCTTTCACAAATAATATCGGGATCAATCGACCCAAGAATTAGCAAACTTGAAATTATAAATATGTAAATAAAAAAGACGAAAAATATTTTGTTTAAATCGTCCAACAGAAATAATTCAAGTGATACAAATTTAAAACCAACTAAGACATTTTTTTCAATGGAGAGCAAACTGTCGAAAAGACGTATAAAATTTATCTTTTTTGGTCAACAAATTTTATATCTGATTTTATGTTTTCCTCTTTTTTTTGCATATGGGAACCTCATGGGAACTCCCACTTCAGTGATCAATAATTAAGTTTCCGTCCTCTTAATTTTGATGATAAATCTTTTTCATTAAATCGTTTTAATTTTTTAAAGAAAGTCTGCTCATAAATTTTATTTTTCAATACATTTTACTTCAATATCAAAATAAACTCATTCTTTTGAGCTTTAACAATCTCAAAAAATTTCAAAGTTTCAAAAAAATATTCAAAACATTTTTCAATTTTTTAAAATCAACTTTCAATTCTTTTTTAATCGACTTACAAATCTTACAAAATTTTTAATATATATATATATATATAT
>MQRK01246680.1:6162-22274 GCA_001938485.1 Girardia tigrina
TTTTCTTTTCCTGTATTTCAGTGTAAATGGCTATTGAAGTTGATGGAAGATTTTCAATCGGTTTTAGCATTCGTGACAGTGAAATTTAAAGGATTAACTTTCATTTTTAAATTGGTATACAATATAAACGTTCTAACATTTTTCGTCGGGGATATTTTATATACATCAAGAATAAAAGATTAAATAGTTACAGAAAATGAAAGAAATCGACAGGAAGGAGGCTGCTCAAACACCTCGTATTAAATGAAGTACTCGATAATATCTCAATGATGTAAGGAAATAATAGTCTGCATTGAAAAGATTTTGGAGAAGCCCATCATATTCAATACAGATTTAATAAGCTAATCAAGTTAATAAAAACTTGAGATCAAAGGAGAAAAGAAAATCTGTTTATAGCTATCCAGCTAAATAGTTCATTTGATAAGTACGTTTTGATGTTTCAATTTTTGTGTTAGCTTAATGCTTAATAAAATATGTGGCTTTCATAGCAGTATTTATAAACATCAATTATATTTATCAAAAGTGGTAAAACGATATCCTTGAGAATAAAATGTGACGAAATTACAACACCGGAAAGGATTATCAAATATAAATGCGATGGGAAAGAATGAAATAAATATGAAAAAACTCAAATTAATCGCATTTTTAATAATCTCTAGGTCGGAAATTTATTTGAATCTATCAAAAAATTAAAAGAAGCCAGTCGAAGATTCTGTGGTGATATTCACAATTCGACGATATATTGAGATCAATTATTATTATGAATTGCAGCCCGAGTACCCGATATTTTCAATATTTGCCTGAATAATTACTGCAGTATTTACTACATGATTTTTTATTTAAATAAAAAATATATAATATAGGAAAATAGAAATAAAGAGATACGTATGTTTTATTTTTTTTTAAAAAAATGATTTTTTCATGTAGAATATCTAAAATTATGAACAAATATTTTGGATCATATATGATCCACTATACAGTGAGGGTTTAATACTCGTTAATTCAGAATTCTAATATTTAAAAAATAAGACGAATATAGTAATTATCTTTTGTTGTAAAGATTCAAAAATATTTTTAAATGATTAAATAATGTAAAACAAAACATTATTTAATAAATTATTTCAATAATATTTTAATGAATAAATACTCTGCAATATATTAAAAAATATGAACAGTTTCTTAAATAATAATTATTATATTTTTATTAGTGAAAATTGGGATCTATTAAAAAAAGAACCTGGGTCCTCTAGTTTTAATAGTGTAATTTTCGAGTCCATTTTATAAGAGGATAAATTTTGGATTTATTTTTGTTAATAAGATTTAATAGTATTTTAATAGTATTTTTGTGAGCTAAATAATTGTTAATTTTTTATTAATGTTAATACTTAGAAAATTTTGATTGATAATTCTTGAGGTTTTCAGACATAAAGAATGCTCAAAAGTAGTGTCAAGTGCGACAACTGTAACATAGAAATGAAGTTGTGTTCCGTTGAAAAAACATGTGACAAGTAGATTTTTAGATACTGTAACCGTGATTGTAGCAACTATAAAAAAATACCTACATCTGATGGGGTGGTTTTTCACAGGAAAGTAAAATTGACCTCAGAACATTTTTGAAGTTCTCTTCGGATATTCCAAAAAGAATCTTTAAAGAAACTTGGATAATCGTAGTATTTCAGCTGCGAAACTAATAAAAATTCACCAAAATATAAGGCAGTGCTTTCGAAAATACATTGATAGCAACCCGATAAAATTAGGCGGTGTCGAAACTATTGAAAAAATCGATAAAAACCTATTTTCAAATAATCCAAATTATAATAGAGATAGAACCTCAGAAAAGATATGGGTTTTTTGGATTATGAACACAAATTTTTCACCATGTCAAAGATACATGGAAATTATTCCTGGTCGTAAATGCGAAAATTTAATAGCAGTATGGGGCTGTCCATAAATGACGTCACGCAATTTTAGCAGATTTTCAACCCCTCTTCCCCCTCGTCACACTTTGTCACAGAATTCTTTCACTAAATACTTTAGTATTTCGATTTTACGTCACATTTCCTAAACTCCCCCTTCCTGCATGACGTCGTTAATGGAACATATGGTATGTACATATCCCTATGTACATATGGAACAATAATCCATTCTGAATAGTGACGAGTTTATAGATCATTAAGTCAGCATGAATTCAATCATCAAACTGTTAACTATAGTTTATTCTTTAATTTATATTTTTATTAGTGTAAATTTTGTATTGTTAATAGTGTATTTTTCGCTTCATTTTTTTAATAGTGTATTTTGGGGTCCTTTTAGATTGATCCTAAAATTGTTTAAAATAAAATAATAAATAATTTATTAATTAAATTTCAAAAGTAAAGTAAAAATGGAAGATTAAATGAATAATAAATTAAATTAAAATAAATTATTACAAAAAAATTAATTGATTGTAAAACAAACCAATGCTAAGAAATCTGTTAGTCAGTTCTTCAACTGAATTAACGATTATTTCTTTCGGGGAGTGAGCCACAAGAATCGTCGACCCGCACAAAGAAACCAAACATCCAATTTTTCCTAATAAATTCAATTGTTCCTTCAATATCCGATCACTCAAAATGGCTGTGAACAAAACACTGAGCGCACCAAGTGGAGTAATGAGAGACGCAGGTGCGAATCCGTAAGCAACTGAATTCAGTATTTCTCCAGCCCCCATCAGTAGTAGCCCCAGCCACCACATCCAGTCCTTCAGGTACCCGTAACCTCCGTCTCCTAACAAAATTTTTCAAATTGTCAATTGATTCCATCCACTTTCGCATTATGCAATTCCAACCAGGAAAGACTTTTGTGTAATTCATTTTTCACTATCATATTTGAAATGATTTATTACTTTTAACGTTTTTTAACCTTTCACTCTTTGGAAAACGCCCAGATATCGAGGTGTCGAATAATGGAAACCAAAAATACATCCCAGAATCGTGTGCGTACATATTTTTTCAAATTTATTTTTATTTTTTTATCGTGATTATTAAAAGCTCAATCCTCGCATTTCATTCATTCAATATTTGATAATTATATTTTTGAGTTTATGGCGCATATTTATTATAGCTGATTAGACGTCAAATTCAATGTAATTTTCGATTCTGGTTTTCTGATTGACTATATCTACTTTTTTATGTCTGTCGACGTATCATAAGTTCCTAATCACCTTCTAAAGTCTATATAGACTCCAGTTAAGACCGATTCAGTGTTAAATGAAAAAGTACATCGTAAAAATGATGTTCAATTTTATATTTCTAAAAAAAGCTGGTAGTTCTTTATTATATTTATATTTTCAGTGTTTTTAACAGCAACTTGTTTCTTGAAAAGATTCGATGTTCGTATTAGGATGTTTAGATATAGATATCGAATTATGGGTGAACTGGTGTTCTTAATGAAATAGAAAAAAAGACATTAAAATCGACGGTTTCAATAAAATTAAATTTAAAACACAATTAATAATCATTAAATAATTTATAAAATATCGCAATGAAATTTATCTTGGTATAAAGTTTAACAACTTTTTCTTATTTCTAACTAAATTGAATTATTATACAAAACTTCAATGTGAGTTTATTCATCTGTATCGATCTTATATTTATAATTGTGGAAAATCCTAATCTAATAATTTTAAATCATAACAAATATTTACTGAAAGACATTAGTGAAAGGTTAAAAAATAGGATTAAAAAATTCAATTGATTTACTGATACATCATTTAATTGTGATAATGAATGATGAAAAAATATCATTTGAATAACAATTTTTTAATTGTTAAATTAAAAATCAAATAATTTTGTAAAAATATAATTATCTTTTCATTTGAGTATATTATTTTATTTACATTATGAAAGGCAGTTCTACGAATCATTATTAAAACAACATTACAACCCATTAATAACCATTCAAAATGGACAAAATAAAGTCGTTTTAAATCTTAAATCTTTAATTAAATTAAAAAATTTTCATTATTATCCTATTAATATCTTAAAAAATTAAATATAAATAGTAAAAACTTTCTACTAAAAATGAAAATAAATTAAATATTAAATTAAAAAAAATAAAATAATAAAACTAATATTAAATTATAATTATTGATGACAGAGTATGAAACTTCGATTTCTTAAAAAAGGTATTAACAATATATATATATACTTGAAAAATACCCGTCATATATGACGGGGGAGCTGAATTTTCGACTTTGAAAGTTTCTGTTTTAATTTTTAAATCGTAATTATTATACTTTATTATTAATTTCTTAGAATTCTGTGTTAATTTAACAATCAGTCAAATAAATCGGCTCCCAGCGCCTTTCGGTAAAGGCGCTGTACAGACAGAACCGTCTCGATGCGGACTATGCAGAGCTATCTCAACTTTACGCGGATTCACTCACTTTTCCTCTACTATTTCTCATTTTATCAGCATATATATGATCATAATAAAATTTTAGCTTGATCGACAAACCGTGAATCAGATGATAACGAAATTTTGCAAATTTAACATAGATTGATTTTTAGAAATATAATTAGTAAATAAGTGATAGGAATCGTCATTTATCAAATAAATTAGTATTTTATTAACATTTTCATAAAAACTTTCACGAAATTAAGTGCAGCAATCGTCATTATTCGAAATCGGTGTTAATTTAACCATTAAACGACTTGTACGGTTTTCGATCGATTTCATTGGCTTCCGGGAGTCTTTCGGCGAAGGCGCTGTACCAACAGAATTATATTGATGCGGGCTATCCAGATTGACCACGTCCGCTTCCTCCGCAATTTTGCATTTCATTTGTTGATACTATTTCTTAATAACGAAAATTTGTAATTTCTACAAAATCGATTTTTAGCAAAATAATTAGTGAATAAGTGATAAAATCATCATTTATCAAATAAATTAGTATTTTATTAGTATTTTCATAAAAATTTTCGCGAAATTCCGTGTAGGAATCGACAAAATCGCTATTATTCGAAATCGGTGTTAATTTAACCATTAAACGACTTGTACGGTTTTTGATCGATTTCATCGGCTTCCGGGCGTCTTTCGGCAAAGGCGCTACACCGACAAAATTTTATTGATGTGGGCTATCCAGATTGACCACGGTCTTAAATGGATTAACTCTGGTTCATCCGCAATTTCACATTGAAAAGCGTGACCGACAAACAAACATACTTTTTAGACAAATATTATAATATATATATACAGGGTGGCCCATTATCCCTAAGCTTTTTGAGATAGTCTTTTTTATTGAGGGGAAGGTGATAAAATTAACAATATATACATTTTAATAATTCTTATTAGTTGTAGTTTTTTATTCTTTTTTTGCAAATGAACTTCTCGGCTACATAGATAACGGCTTATTTACAAACCAGGATATATGGTTTACAGACGAAGCACATTTCCATTTGGACGGTTATGTGAATAAACAAAATTGGCGAAAATGGGGCACAGAGAACCCTAATCTCTCTATTTCGAAGCCTCTGCATTCAGCCAGGGTTACTGTTTGGTGCGCAATAAGCGCAAGTGGAATTATTGGTCCGTACTATTTCGATAAAACAGTTAATGCAATCGAATACAAAAAAGTTTTGCGAACTTTTTTCATTCCAACTGCGATAGGGCTATGCAAAGTTGACAAGTTTTGGTTTCAGCAGGATGGTGCGAGACCACATAGGACAGAACGTATTCGATTTTATATCGGAGCATTTTGGAACAAGGATTATTGCCCTGGATGCGAAAAGATTAGGAGATAGTGGAATAGAATGGCCTCCCTATTCACCGGATCTCAACCCCTGTGACTTTTTTCTATGGGATTTCTTAAAGGATAACGTGTATAGAAATGCTCCAAGAACCCTTTCGGACCTGAAGGAAGTAATATCGAAGTGACTCAAAGAAATTCCAATTTCTACTTTTGAGGCAGTTTGTGCAGGGTTTGAGAATCGACTATGAGACGTGGTATACGAAAAAATTAAATTAAATATGAAAAAAATCTTAGTTTATTATGCAAAATAGACTCCAAATGTAAAATTTTTATTCATACTTATTAAAGCTTCTTCCTTGGTGGTAAGCTGAATTGCAAACGTGTGTGTTTTAAAAGCATTTTTTCATATTAAATTGATATTTTTCATATTAAATGTTAATATAGTTTTCATAATTGAATTAGAAAATTGTTAAAAAAATTTGACGAGTCGGTTGCCTAAATTTCGGTTTTATAGAAATTTCTTAAATTTCTTTTGAAACATGTTTATTATTATTGTAGTAAAAAAAATTAACATTTTGGTATAATAAAAAATTGTATTTCATTTTTTTTTATTATTTTTCTTAATTTTTTATAATTTTATAATTTTTTTCATAATTTAGTAAAATTTATTTTTTGGTATTTAAAAATGTTTCAATGCAAAAATATTTTCAAGAGTAAATTTCTGTTTATACAATAACAAAAAATTGTTTTTATTTACTATTTTGTGATATAAATGTTTTTTTGAAAATAAATTAAAATATTAATATTTTATAAATAAATCTTTTTAGATATTTATATCCAATCAGAATTCTGGGGGAAATTTTTTCTCTGTTTGATACAGATTCTCATTTCGTTTAACCCTTTCCAGCCAAAATTATTATTTTTGGAGCATTGAATATCCGTTACAATGTTGATTTAAATTGCTAAGAAACAAGAATCACGCTTTTTGCATTCTAATATATGTAATATATGTCATCTATTAGACTTTTTAGAAACTATTACTATGTGTCAAATTTAAATTGGGTAAAAGAGATAACTGTAATTTAATTTTTCAAATATGTTGCCATATGGCAACAATGAGCTGGAAAGGGTTAAAATGTTTTAAATTTTTTACGCAATGGTAGATCCACCTGATGATATTGTGTTAAGAACGAAACGCATCGTGAATTTAAGTGAAATAATAAATGAAAATTAATATTAAAATCTTCAGATTTTAATTAATTTTTAATCTTCAGATCACTGATTTTTACGTTTTCACTGCTTATTTTCATTTAAATTGGTGATTGAGTAATCTGTTACATTGAATTAATCGAAAATTCCTAACATTAATTTTAGGATTTATGTTTCATTTTTCAATGTATATTTATAACATTAATTAAAAATAAATTTTGCTATTTTGAATGACGATATCGATTGTCAAACAGAAATATTAAAAATATTTTAATCCATGTCAATTTTTTCCATTTTTTCGACATTTTTTTTAACAAAACATAATAGAAAATTTTATAGTTAAAAATGTATCGAAAAGATAAATCTTTCCTGGCATAATTGAAGCAATAAAATGTTTATCTCAAATAACCCGCTCGCTTTCCGTACGACATTAATCGATTGAGAGACAGTTTCTTCACAATGTAACTCCAACCCATAAAAACACACGACACAATAGCGAAACACAAACCGACATAAAAATTCGTTAATTTCGGTTGAGTTTTGTCATTCGTACAAGTCGAATTGAAAAACATCTTGCTGATAATTAAATAACTCTCAAAATAACTAGCAACACAATTTCAATTGAATAGAAAAGTCTGTTATTCAATACGATTCATAAACTACTTTATTTAATCAAAATAATTTATTTAAACATTATGTCAAAATTAAAGCTAATCAGCAGATTAGTAAAACAAATTTCATATTTACAAATTGCAATAGCTAAATCGTATTTTAGATGTCTAAAATAAAATATTAGGATACAATAGTGTTTAGGATTTTTGTATCTTTAACTCTATCCATAATTTACGAATGCCCATAAAAATTTAGTAAATTATGATTTATCGATTTTTAAATAATAATTTGAATTTCTAGAAATTTTATAATTTATGTAATTATTATTTATTAAAGAATAGATATTAAATGCAAGTTAATTTACTATCTCAAAATAGACAGAAAATAATTGGAAAATCAAGTTGCAAGTACAAAATATATAATTTTGAATGATTTTAAATATTTAAATTTATTAGTCAAATATCTAGTAAATCAATTTTTTCGGAAGACTACAAGTGCGATTTAAGTAATGTAAAATAATTTATTCGTTCAACAAATCAATTTCAAAAATTGAAAATCAATTTGAAAAAAAATGAAAATCAAATTCAACAATTTAGCCGTAAGTTAATTACTGCATGGGATGTTTGACCCGCAGTTGCAAGCATGAAAGCTTAAGAAAACAAAATGAAGCTTTCTGAATATATTACTTTGTTGATGACTGCTAGATCTGACAAAAGGATAAATATCTGGATCTATGAATCAAATCATAATCCTCCAAATTATTTAATTTGGGATAGTCGAACCAGTGGCGTAGCAACTGTTATTGGTGCCCGGGGCGGTCTTAAGATTTGCCGCCCCTAACCCTAACCCATTATTCGGAAACCTTAAGTACTGTTTTTATTAAAAATTAAATAGAGTCACAAAATATTTACTTTGATTTCCTATTTTTCTAACAATACTCTTATTCTCATAGTAAAAATTACCAAGTAACGAAGTCATTTCAAAATTTACAATTTTATTTACAATTTACATGCGAACTTTTCGCACTTTCATTTCTGCAAATTTATTGATAGCAGTATCAAAATTTAGTTCAGTAGCAAGCTATCTCTCAATGGAGAGAACTGCCAAGTCTGTAATCCTTGATTGGCTCATTGTAGATCGGAGATAGTTCTTAATGAGCTTTAATTTGGAAAACGAGCGTTCGCAGCTGGCAACGCTAATAGCCCGGGTAAGAAAGATGCACAGCAAAATCACAATATTAGGGACGGAGTCTCTAAGATGATATCTCTGTATGAAGCTCAAAAGTTCTAAAGGTTCGTCAATTCTGTTATTTCCTGAAGCTCGAACAAAATACTGCAGTCTTCTTCTTTCGGCTAAGAATTCCTTTTTCTCCACCTCGTCTTCTATTTCACCAAGTTGGCAATCGTAATTATCATCAAAGAGACTCGATTGTGCAATAAAAGCATATCTGTTTGCAAGATCATGAACTTGTTGAAATCTTGAATATATTTCGTCTATCAACCTGTCTCTGACAGACAGCATTTCTCGTCTCAACTCAGCATCAAATGTCATCGCTACATCAGTCAATCCCTCGCCATCCATTCTTTTCTTTTTGCGAATACGACGCTCCATACTTATCCCCATTTCAAAGCAGAGATTTTTGGATTCATCCATTGCACTGTCCACCATCTTTTCTCTATTCTCAAAAAGGTAATCTCTGAGGGATATGAGTTTGACAGAACTTTGATGCAGATTGAGCCCTTTTGTTTGAAGATACTTCTAGACATCATTGATCTCTGGTAGAATGGAATTCCAAAGGTTCAAAAGCAATAGAAACGGAAATGACAGTACTGATGATAGGATTAAAGATGCATCTGATCTTGTCATTAAATTTTCTCCTTCTTTGGTGAGCTTCTCCAGCGCAGTCACGACTTGTGATGATTTTTTCACCAACACATTTACAGCATCAGCTCGAGTGTTCCATCTAGTTTCTACAACTCGCTTAATACTTAGACCAGTCTCATGAATCAGGACATCCAAGCGATGCATAGATGAGAAAAAAAATAATAAGAAAAGAGAACAACCGGTCCAATGTGCCAAAACATGTAACAGATAGAACCACAACAGAAGCTGAATGTATGCAAGCAAAATTCAGTGAGTGATTTGAGCATGGAACAAATAGAGCTTTCGGTTTAATTTTCAAGATGCGCTTCTGGACACCCGTTCGATGGGCAGACATAACAGCAGCATTGTCATATGCCTGGCCACGGCAATCATCAATCTGAATCTCGTCGTTTTCCAGGTGTCTAAATATTAGTTCACAAATTTCCTTTGCTCTCTTTCCCTTTGTTTCGATGAACTGAACAAATGACTCCTGCACTTTCACTTCATTTCCATCCATGTTTACGTAGCGTAAAACCTCGCTCAACTGGTCCTTGTGAGGTATATCTGGAGTGTTGTCAAAAATTATGCAAAATACTTGCTCTTCTTGACCTGTGCGATGATTTTCTTTCTCTCCTGCTGTGCTAAAATGCTCACAAATTCATTTTGAACCTCTAGTGACAAATAAGAAGTGACGATATTCTTTCCCAGTTTAACTTTTACCAAATGTTCATGGAGCACAGGGTCATTCTTGGCCAACAAATGAACCAAGTCCAAAAAGTTTCCTCTATTTTCCTGGTCTCCGTCTTCATGGATGTCTTCTCGATTACCCCTTAGTGCCAGGTTTTGCGAGGAGAAATATCTGATGATATCCAGTAATCTAGCTAGAATTTCTCACCATTTCTTAGTCTCCTTCTCAATTAATTCTTCCACTACTTTGTTTATTGCCTTTCTTTTAGCGAGCCGGATCTCTAACTCCTTCCACTTGAGGAATGCCTGCGCATGCGATGCGCTAACTTCGTGCTCATGAACTTTAGGATTTAATTTCCACCAGTTCTTAAAGCCTTCTTCACCAGAAAAACTAGACAGCCCAACTGAAAACACTCTGCAGCAAAAGCAGAACAGGGCCTCCTTTGAAGGAGAATACACCATCCATGTTCTCATACTTTTCTCTTCGTTCCGTAGATTACCAAAAAACCATTTTTTGGTTAGCTTTCTTGTGTCACCTTTTGTGCTTGTGCCTGGTCATAGTACTTCTTTGAATTCACAATGAAGGTGCTGCCTAGAAGTATATCCTTGAGGAACAAGCATAACGCGAATTTCATTGCTCATCTTAACTGGCCAAAGACCAATGTCCGTAAAATCACTTACAAAGTCTGTTTTCAGAGTGATTAATTGTTGCATTTCTTGTGCTTTTATTTCCCACTGACAAACTTCTGCATCAATGCCACCTTCGTCTTCCACAGTAGCAGTATCGACTTCAATTGCAGTATTAGCAATATCTAATTTATCTCCAGTTTCTATTGAATTATCGTCCTCCGTATCCATCACTTTGTTCGTAGGCGATGAGGTCCTTTGGATGAATTTCAACAGTGCCCTTTCATTCTTTTTTTACTCCTCTTCCACAGTTTTTTCTTCTTACGGAATGTTGCCCCGCTCTGTTTGACTCTCTTCATTACTGTCGTGGCCTCTAATTTCACAAGAAAACGTCAAGTTAGTTAACTAAAAAAATAATTATTTGATAAAAAATTAAAAAATAATGATTTTACGATGCATAATGATTTACGATAATGATTTTACTCGTATTAAAAGAATTTTTAATATTGTTTATGTATTTTTTCGTTTTTAATGAGGTAAAACAAATTCGTTTTTTTTAAATTCTGTTTTTTATTATTTAGTAAATAATTATTTTTTACCAAAATAATTTGACGTTTTCTTGGGAAATTAGAGACCACAACAAAAATTTCGCATTAGCGAAAAAAACGAGTCCTTTTAAACGACGAATTAGTTTTACCGCATTAAATAAGAATAAATACAATACAATGTCCAAATTTTCTTTAACAAAATCGATTTTTTTAATTTTCAATTTTTTTCAGCTTCATAAAAGAAGTCAAATTTATTTGCTAAAAAAGTAATTATTTAATAAAAAATCAAAAATTTAAAATTAAGAAAAATGACGATTTTGTTTTACGGTAAGTATTGCTTACGTATTTTTTCTTATGTACTTTTTTTATAAATTAGTGGGTACAAGTTGTGCTGAACAACAATTACAATACTTTGAGAGCGGATATTAACGATCAATTAATCAATTATTTGTTTTTTTAACGATTAAAATGTTTTAGCTTTATCAAAATTATAACCACATACTTTATATATGCTTTTGAAATTAAGCACAAATTCACAGACATACAAAGTAAGAAAATACAATCAAATAAAATCTAATAACCGGAAGTATTTAACTGAAATACAAAAATCAAAACATTGCCATGTACGGTAAAGAATTAGTACATATCTGGTAAGAGACAAATCTTTCAGCCCATTGGCAGTTTTCATTAAATTAGTTCATTTTAACATTCTGTTATGTCCTGCATTTCTGGTCAGATTTTTCTTCGTTTTATTTTATACATAATATTTCTCCCATTCACAAATGCCGCCCCCAAAAGTTGTGCCGCCCGGGGCGGACCGCCCCCTCCGCCCCCCCTACGCTACGCCACTGCATACAACCTTAAATTCTCTTCAAAGTGAAAGGCCCTAAATTTAGCGGGCGCTTTCAGGAGAGGAATTGCACAATCACACAAACAATACATACGCATACATGACGATAAAAACTTAATCCATGAAGTTGTTTCAAACAATTATTACATAATAATTTTCCATAACCTGAAATAAAAAAGTAATTAATTAAAAGTTCTAGTAAATCAAACTTACCAGTGATTTAGCTCTTTTTTAGAAAAACACAGTCATTTGGTGACTGTTGGTGTGTCACAAAATCTTCTAACATTACTGGTACTTGAAATATGTAGGAAATAATTAAGAGTGTGAAATAGCAAATATTCACCCATATAAATGCAGTGGTAGAGAGAATCTCTCCCCATTGACAAGTCCGGTCACACCGGCATCTATGTACTTCAGATTAGTATAAAATTCAGTCAATTCGCAAACTATTCAAATACAATTTTAATTTTAATTTCACTTTTAACCATAAAAAACTTATTTTCAATTAAAATTTTATTTTTAACAAATTTTTTTCAATTACAACCAAAAATGTTGCACAATTGAATTTATTTGTTTTCATTTTTCGAAATTTTCAAAATCCACGACAAACAATTAATTAATATCGCCTCAATGTATGACGCTAACTATTTTTCCGTTTTTACTTATTATTCTGAATTTTGTTTATTTTTTATGATTACTATTTTCCTTTAATTATTCTTACATTTATTTTGATGTTTCACTGGGTGCATAATTGAAATAAAATGTTATTCTAATAATTTAGTTGTTTTACTTTCATTTTTTAATTTTATTATCTTTCTATTCAATTAAAATTTAATTTGTAATTAGTAAACCATAGTTATTTATTCGCCTAGTGATTTAACCTTTAGTAATTTACTAAAATTGTCCTACTCCCACTCCCACTTCGACTCAGCCTTCGACTCCGACTCCGACTCTTTTTTAGGTCAATTTATAATATTTATTATTATTTTGGTTGGAGTGGCAGAATGTGTCAAGTTTCACGACTCCGACTCAAATTCCAACTCCGATTCCGACTCCACAGCCCTGGTTTTTGCTTTGATGTTCATTTTTTTTATTATTTTTATTTTAGGTTATAGTTGTATTTTAATATTTAGTTCTTTCTACTATATTTAATAACTTCTAACACTTTCGTTATGCTGTTTTACTCTGTAATGATCAATTAAAATAATTAAGCACAGCTACGTTATCGGCCAATATGTATTCTGTCCTTTATTATTTAAGTAATCACTACTTGATTTACCTAGTTAAATCTTAATTATTATTATTATTTTATTTAATCATAGTGATTTATTAATATCGATTTAGTAACGACTGAGGATCCAATGTCCCTTTTCTTTTATAGTTAGTTGTATCAACCTTACCCACAGTGTTAACTATAATTCTACATAAATCTTATTTCTATATACTTTCAATATATATCAATGATATTAAACCATATCTACTTACTGACCTTTAGTTGCCTTATTTAATAGTTAATCGTTAAGATATATTATTTTATCGACCCCATCTAAAATTAGAAAAACCGAAAATAATATAACTTACTGAAGTTCGTGCACTCTGTAATAAAGAAAACCAATCAGAGTATACTCTGATTTAAGTGTTTAAGTCCAATCAAGGCTACATTAGGGTAAAATCTTTGGTTATGTAATCGAGAGTTTAGTATTGAAGTTGATACTTGAATAGAAATGATCTGTATGCGTTCCTGCTCTAAGTATGTCGTTCATTTTTGTCTGGCGAACAATTTCAGGTTGGCGGGATTCGAAATGTTCCACACCAATATAGTCAATCGGCGAAATACTCGACTGATCCGTTGATAGATAAAATAATACAATTTGCATCTAGTCAAAAGTAACGTTGCTAATTTTTTATTTATTAAATCTAAAAGTGAACTCAAAAAACGAAAAAATAAGAATAGTTATGTATTTATTTAAAAACTGTGTATAACAAATATTTAATTAAACAACTGCCATTTTAAAACTCTGATTATTGTCAAATAAATATTTTTCAGTTTTATACTTTACAATTAATATAAAATAATACAATACGTGGTGCGATCCATAAGTCCTTAGACTCGACAAGAAAGCAAAGTCCAATCAACTTTATTTTTACAGAATCATTACATGACATCAAAGTAAATCATTTCTCGATGTATGAGCCGTGTACATCAACACACTTGCGCCAGCGAGCAACAAACTCAAAGAACGCATTTTTTTTAAAAATTGTGAGGCAAAGAATTGAAAATATCAAGGACTTTCTCCTTGAGAACATCAACTGAATGAAAGTGGACATCTTTCAAATGTTTCTTTAGGTGTTTAAACAACGCAAAATAACTTGGGGCTAGGTCAGGGCTATAGGGGGGGTGGGAAACCAACTGAAAGCCACAGTCATCCACAGCAGTCAAAGTTGCTCGCGAAGTGTGAATGGGTGCATTGTCTTGAAGGAGTCACTATGGGATCCCTCTTGGCTGCCTACGAGACTTTTTCACATCGCGAAGTAATTCAACATAATACTCCCTATTCATTGCCAGTCCTTTCTCAAGGAAATCAATTTTAATAATTCCATGGGAATCCCAGAACACAGTCAGCATTGCTGTTCGCTTGTGCGAGGTGCTTTTTCGAAGTTGTCGGGGAGTACTTTCACAGGGGAAGCACCACTCAGAATATTGACACTTCCTCTCAGGCACATAAAAGCTCTCCGGGGTTTCATCTTGTGTAACGATGCTTTTGATGAAGCGATTATCATGAATGCAAAGCAACTCTAAATTGGTAGTGCAACACTGCTAACGTTTGTCGCACATTTCACCGGATAGGAATCGGGGAACAAAACGTGAACACAGTTTGCGAACTCCAAATGATTGCAGAATATCATATGTAGAATGGTAGCTAATGGATAGACGCTGTGCAAGTTCACGGATGCTTATTCGTCTCTCTTCCAACACGATCTTCATGCACATATCACTTTTCCCGGGTAAAATTACACACGGTCGTCTTGATCTCTCAGCATCAAAAACGGATTGTCGGCCATGTTTAAAGTCTCTGATCCAATTATACACTGTTGCACGTGATGGGTACCGGTCACCGTAAGCTTCCTTCAACTGCTGCAAAATATCGCAGCTTTTAGTATTGCGCAGGAGCAGAAATTTTATCACGCTGTGATATTCGACGTTACTGTCCATGTCTACAGTGTAAAGGGTGAAATAATGGCTGTACGCACCACTCACACACACAGGTTGGGTATGGTGAGTCATATCTGTAAACAATGAGAGCTCATCTATTTATAGTATCAACGGCATATACATCATAATCTTATTTTTCAACGAGTCTAAGGACTTAGGGATAGCACCATATAGGTTTTTACTTAAGTTAGCGCCCTCTTAATTTTACAAATAAAAAACATATATTTTTATACGTATAATTAGTTGTTTTGACACCATCTTGTCTCTTGTGACGTTCAACATTTGGTAGATCAATTCATTCAAATGGTTGGCCACGAGGCGAAGGTATAAAAATGTAAATAATAATAATAATAATAATAAACCTAACAAATAATGAATAATTAAAAAATCAATAAATCAAAACGTTTTTCAAATCAAATATTGTTTTCTCACACAAAAGTTTCAGTAAATCAAATTACGATAAAATCTGTTTTTTTAAACGCGATGAAAAATTGAAATTGTGGAAAAGCAACAGGAGATGCTTTTATTTTTTATTCTGAATATCATATTGGATAAAGATTTCAATCGTATGATTGTAGCCGACCAAGCAATATTAGAGTGTAAGGTCTTGAGTCGGACAATATATTGACCAATTACAGTACAATTATCTTTAAATATATATCATTTATATTTTCATTGAGTCCTTTTCCAAGGAATATAAAAATTCTTTAAAGAAATGAGACAAAAAATAAAGTTCCACTTACTGAAAATCTTAGTTGGAGAAAATTTTTT
>MQRK01246684.1:0-10592 GCA_001938485.1 Girardia tigrina
TGAATTACTGCTATTAATAACTGCTATTTCCTCTTTACTACTTTTTAGTAACAATCGATCATTTCTATGCCCCACGTTTTTGGTTAGGTATAAAATTTCGCACATGTCTAGAAAAAAAAATTTTTTTCCTCTTTTTAGTGCATTTGTAATGCTTGAAAAACGTGGTTGTTTTTATAAATTTTTTTTTATTAATAATATTATTTAACTATTTTTAGTAATCATTTAGGAATTCAAATCTTTCGATTGATTTCGAATAACAGAAATGATAATAAAACCAAAATAACAAAGTTTTATTTTAATAAAAGCAAGTTTTATTTCAAAATAATATTTTTGTACGTATTAATTAATATTATTGATTTTTTTCATAAAGTTAAAATTTTCATAAAGTTAAATTATAGCATATGCGGTTTACGTAGAGCCGTAAATGTTTTAAAATATTGTATTGTCATCGGAAGCAAGCCTGTATAAAAAAATTCAGCTCAATTGGATGACTGAAAGTGGTCGAAAAATCAATCGCAAGATTTGTTCCAGACAGACAAGAAACCAAGCTAAGAAAAACGTGGTAAAATTATCAAAAATAGAAAATTAACTTTGTTTTAATAATCCATTTGTTTTCAATCATAATTGGCTCATTTTCATTTCAAGGAAATTTTTATAGATTGAATCTTTTGTAATTTAATGTTGTGTCAATAACATTTTTTGCAATTATATTCGAATTTTCTTTTATTTTAAATTTCATTTTTAAAAAATTTATGCCGAGACAATTGATCGGTAAATTGTGTTCCCCTCAGTTCAACGACAAATCGTACGTGAAGCCAGAACCAACAAATTGTGTTAGAAGCAAAAGCGGTTCAAAAACATCGCCCTCAGTTCGCCATCCGACCCATGATAGTCAACTCGTAGAGCCGACCGAAAACAGAGAAGATTTGTCTCAATTCGTTAATGGATCCGAGTGCTTTAATTACACATAAACGAGCGACGATCAACTTGTTCACCACAAATTTAAGTTCATTTGATTTTAACCCAGTCTATGAGGAAATCCACTACTGTAGAGGATGTTTTTATAAAAATTTCACAATGACTTTTGTATAATTTCCTTTACTGTACATTTTTACAAAACTTTGATTCTTTATTTAACGGACTATTTAGTAATTCGAGATATTAAATATTCGAATAAATATGCTATATATTACCAATTGGAATTTTCAATAATGTTAAATATTGCACATTTTTATAAATATATAGCGTGGTCATAGAGTAACTACCGGATTTTAAACTGAAATTTTTGAATTTTGAGGGCTATTCTTTAAAATTTGAATAGCTTATTCTTTAAAATTTAATTAAAAATACATTTTGTTTAAATGTATTAATTGTTGTTATTGTTTTAAGCGTAAGATTCAAAATGGACGTAAATCAGCGTGTAAAAATTGTTATTTTATTTGCAAAGCATGAGTCAGTGACTTTAGTAAGAAGAGAACTTCAACGACTTAAATGGAAAAATATTCAAAACGAAAAAAGTATTAGAAGCATCTTCAAGAAGTTTGAAGAAAAAGGAAACGTTCTAAATGCCCCAAAATCAGGAAGACCACCAATTGATGATGAAAAGAAAAATGAGATAGCAGAACATTTAAGCAACAACCCAGTCTTCTATCAGGAAATCGTTGTCAACTCTGAATTGCTCTTATGGATCTGTTCAAAAAGTATTACGAAACGACTTAAAAATATTCCCCTACAGAATTCAAGCCATGCAACTTTTTTATGAAGATTGCGCCCTTAGAAGTGTTATGTGTGAAACGATAATTCAATCGATAGATGCAGATGAAAATTTTCTTAGTAACCTGATATTCTCTGATGAGTCAACTTTCCATCTTAACGGCATATCAAGCATCGGATGAATCCAAAATTAATTTTTTAACAAATTTGAAAGGATTAGCAAAAAAATATCAATTTGATGGTTTAAGAAAAGTTACGGTTCCTGAAGCAGAAATGATCAAATTAAAATTTTCAGTTGGGCTTAGAGACCCGAACATGAAATTACGAATCCTGGAAATCAATCAAGCCAACAAAGATGCTACTTTAAACGAGCTTTGACAACATTTCAGAACTGGAAACAAGCCCAAGCCTTCATAGCAACGGAAATTAACGATAATTCCATCAATGGACCTAAAAATTCAAAGTTGGATAAGTCATGCTGTAAATATTTCAATTCTATACATCGAAGGGGAGCATGTCTGGCATACAGAGAAAAAGTGCACACATTGTTGAAAATCAAATCATTTCTCCAAAGTCTGCAGGACGAAATTTAGTAATCAACACAATTTAGACACAGACCAACAATTGGATACCAATGAGATCATGAATATTTCGGAGGGAATTAATTCAATCGACAGTAAAGAGATATCATTGTCATTTCCGCAATTAAAAAAACAAACAGTGAATATGCAAATTGACACCGGAGCAGCAGTATCAGTAATTTCATCGTTTATATGGGATAAACTAGATCGACCTGCTTTGGAAGGGCACATACAAAGACTAATCTGTTACGATGGCCACATCATTCAATCCATGGGTAACCTCAAAACAGAAGCACGTTTCCCTGATGGAAACATAATAACAGTGTCGTGTCAGTCGTCCAAGCCAATAAAACGTTCGGTTTATTGGGCAGAGATCTTATCAATGTAGGTGTATATCATAATGAAGAAGAAAAATTACCACCCATGAAAGGTTTTATCGCAATGATGTCAATAAAACCGGAAAGCAAACCGATGTTCTGTGCCGCATGCATGGTTCCCATGGCATATGAAAAAGAAATTTCCGAAGGGCTCAAACGATTGGAAAGTATGGGAATTATCGAACGTTGCGGAAACGAAGGTGTGGAAAATGCTTCACCAGTGGTATGGATTAGAAAACATGACGGAAAATTACGAATGTGCGCTGATTATAAAGTACACATGAACGAGAAATTATTAACAAACGCGTATCCATTACCACGTACCGAAGAAGTGTTCCGCAACATGGTGAAATCAAATTTTTTTGCAAAGATTGATCTCCAGTCAGCATACTGGCAAATTCCTCTAGATAACAAGGCACAAGAATTGTTGGTAATCAACACATCAATGGGCTTATTCAAAGTAAAGACTTCAAATGGGGATGAAAAACTCCGCGTCAATCTTCCAGGACGCAATGGAATCTATACTACAAGGGTTAAAAAGGATACATTTGCAATCAAGATGATATTTTGGTAAATGCCGAGACTGAGGCATCACTGACAAAGCGATGAATGTCATACAGAACCGACTTAAAGAAAAAAAACGTAACTATCAATCCATAGAAATGTATCAACATGACTAAAGAAATCACTTTTTCTTGGATTCAAGATATCAAAAGACGGCATAGAACCAAGTGAAACATTAATAAACAAGGTGAGACTAATTGAAGAACCAAAAAAATATCAAAGACCTAGAATCATTTTTGGGATTAACAAACTTTTTCGGACACCTTATTCCGCATTATGCAACTAAAGTAAGGCCACTGAACGAACTACGAGGAAAATCAAAAGAGTTTATTTGAAATCCAAAACAGCAACGAGCATTCGAGTAACTCAAGCAAGAATTATCATCAGCTCCTCTGGTGAAACCATACGATCAAGAGAAGCAAGTCACAGTAACAACAGATGCTTCTGAGCAACAAATTGCCGGATGTATGACTCAAGAAGGATACCCAGTCATATGTGTCAAAACGTTTATCGAAAGCAGAACAAAATTACTCCAACATTGAAAGAGGCCTTGGCAATTATTTGGACTGTTCAACGACTACGTCAATTCCTCCTTGGTCGTCACTTCACATTAGTCCTTCTGATTTAATCCTGTTTTACTCGTTGGGTCATTTTCTTCGTGGGCCCTGTGGAGGAGAATACGAAAAATGTCATTGCTAATATCTTTGCCTGACGACATTAAGAAACTAACTGGAAGGGAGCAGCAATTGATAGAAAACAAGAGATTGTGCAGTGAGGAATAAACATTTTTTGTTCAATTGTTATTCCTAGTTGAAGTTATTGACAGAAAACGTTAGTAACTTTTGTGACAACCTAATATGTTATAAATAACTTTATTCTTGTACGTGCCTTAATTTCCAATTGCATTTCATTTAAGCAATAAAAATAAGATCAACGTATTGAGCGACATTCGTAATGAACATCAGCGTGTATTTATGGCGTTAATTAATGTAGCACGATTTAAACAACGTTTAAAAGTGAATATTATGGATATTGCTAAGCAGCGTGATTGCAAACTGTCTGTTTACCTTCTCAATCTATTGGTTAAAAAACTATTAAGACTGTCTAAATTGAAAAATGTTGCCGATGGATTGTATTGTTTCGTAACGAAAATTTATTTGTTGAATATGAATAAGAATATAATGCTTTTCTTTTTTATTTTATTCTCGTGATTAAGATATTTAATGTATTTTTAAAATAAGGAAAATGTACAAACATTATCTCGATAGTCAAGTGAGTTATGTTTTGTATATTTCTGGTAAATTGAAACATTAAGAAAATTGTAGATAAGCAGATTTTAAATATTCAAAATCGTTTCAATTCGAAATCCAAAACTGATTTGATAAGTAAATGTGAGCTGTTTATTTCAAATTTAACTTTTATCTTTAAAAAAGGCGATAATTTTAATCCTTGGAAACCAAGTACTAATGCTTGCCGTCAATTAAAATCAGTCATCTTCTTTAACAAATAAAATTTATTTTTAACACTAAATGTAGGCATCAAGAAATCATCCAAGACATCGTTTTCGTCCCGGAACTTATCTCAATTCTCCGAAAGCTATTCGTAGACCATCCAGTTCTGATCTCTGTGAACAAAGGGGTAATAATAGCTTCTACTTTAATTTTTAAATTATATCCTTCAGAGAATAGGATTTTAACTTTTCCATTACAAGAAAATGAAACGGGTATAGCAGAAATGGATGAAACATTTAAGATGTCAGAATTTGATTTTATCTGTGATAAAATTGTTTTTAAAGCTTTAAAGGATGCAAAAATGTCATTGTTACAATAAAAACTTATAATATTTGAAAAAATGTTTGTTAAATAACAAATGAAAATTCTTTTGCAAAAATAAATTAATTAATTACATATCTTTCGAATTTTTAAAATCTAACAAACCCGAAAATAGATAAAAATTATGTTACTTAATGTTTGTCAATGTTTAAACTAGATCATGGTTTAAATATTCTTAGAAGGCGCTCGATATACAATATTTACGCAAATAACACAAAATTAATTTAATTAATTAAAAATTAGTTTAAAATTAAATTAATTAATTAAAAACATTAAGATTACATTGGAGAAATAGTGTTAACAAACATAGGTTAAGAATAGAATAAATGAAGAAATCATTGAAAATTACCAACAAACAATCAAAATACATGAGTATAATGGCACTGAAATGACTATACCTCGATTCTCTTAATTTCCGCAGATTTGAGGTACTTGGTTTGTTTCCTTTGTTAACATGACTAATTATTTCGTTAAATCTATTGTCGGACAAACTTTTGTGTTCAGGGCCGGATTTACTGTGGTGGAGGCCCTGGTTACTCAAAATAAAACGTTAAAAACATCAATATAATTGAATTATATTTTAAAAAAGTACAATAATACTACTAGTCTGTACACCCATGATTGTCAAATACTATTTAAAATTTAAATTACGCTGTTTACAGTTTTTACTTACTAGAAACAGGCAGCTTGGACTTGCAAAGTTCGTCTACTGGCATAGCTATTGTTACGGCAACGAAACCTTTCTGGTTTCATGCTTTATAAAGTCATTGATTATATCAGAAAATTCCAAATTTTGAAGTAAATCACATTCAATACTCAGAAGAGCTAAACTTGATAGTCTTTCCTGTGTAAATGTTGTCCGTAGTCTGTTCTTTATTATCTTCATTTTCGATAATGATCTCTCAGCACTGCAATTACTCACCATCAAAACCAAATACATGTGTACTACTATCTCAAAGTTAGGGAATGTGCTTTTTCAAAGATTTACTGATGATTTAGCAGTTGATACAGATAATGTTTTCAGCCAAAGAGAAAATTCGAAATGTTGTAAGTTTTTTGTATGTATGCTGTTTAGACTTGTGACTCTCCTACTCAGATGGGGTTGATGAGTTATTGACTGATTTTTTTAATCTGATGAAATTAATATAATGGGATTAATATTTAAATACTAATTAATTAAAGTTTTAAAATTATAAATTTTAATATTTTTAGTAAACGATTTTAACTTATTAAATTTAATATATTTTAAAAAATTACTGATTATTTTAAAAATTACTTAATATTTTTTAGTCAATAAAATTTTGAAAAATTAAAAGTTAATATTAAATTTTTCCCATTAATTGGTTTTTTGATATGAATACATAAACAAAAACTATATCAATCAAAGAAAGATGCTTACTGAGAATGGTTGTGAAGAATCCGTTTGTGTTGTTAATAAATGTTTACACTCAAATTGTGATGTTGTTAATAGCCAACAAATGCATCCTCTTCGTCCTTGTACATAAGTGACAGCGTAAAAAAACTGAACAAGGTGATTACCGAGGCAGTCCTCTATGTCGTTTTTGTAGTTACACACAAGACTGGCTGCTGCTACTTGTGGTTCATTATAATTGAGTTTCTCTAGATGACTCAGGAAACTAAAACGAGCACAGACAGACGTGTATGCATTAAACGCTGTGAGAGTGATATGAAAAGTTGATCAAGAATTTGCAGAAAACACTGAGTACGAAATATGAAACACTGAATCTATACTATCTATTTAACTTCTTTGATATCGTTTATAATTTTATTTCAAACGGCATTTACAATTATTTCGATAATATTATTCTATATTATTGTGGAAAAAATATGATAATTTTTAGGTGTTTTAAATGATTCTATAGGACTGAATTGTGTTTGGTGAGTAAAGAAATTAAATAATAAAGTTTCTTTGACTAGGTCGTGGGCACTGTGGGATTAAATCACAGGGAGCTTCATTGGATCCACAAAAAGAAAGAAAGTTTGATTTAAGGAAAAATACAGCATCGATGACTGTGTACATGATCTGTTTCTATTTATTTTTCATAAATATTTTTCTGCTAATTCAGCAGCTTGAATACTTAAAAGAGATTGTTGCTGATCAGTAATTTTTTGACTTTCCAGCAAAATACCAGGGTCTGGCAAATTAAATGTGTTTTTTGTTCTGTCTACTATAATGTAGATATTCTTTGTATTCTGAGTTTATATACTTCATACTAGATGATAAAGTAGGTTTAAGTTCCAGCTGCTCATCTGATGTATGTAATGGATTTCGCTTTCTTGAATACAGTTTGGAGATTGTTGATGAATATCTAAAAGCTTAACCTCATCGAGAGTTGGGAAAAGATTTGAGGGTTCACATTCTCCTTGGAGTAATTGTTTTATATGTTTTCCATTTTCGGTCGTTTCTTTTGCCCTTTTCCTATTTTCCGTTCTCAAAAGTTTTTTCTTTTTTAGTACGCTGAGGATTTCTTTCAATTTTTTGAATTATAGAAAATATTTCTTTTAAATAGTTTTAGTAACACCCCTACCCATATAAATAATCAATATCCAGAAATAAAAATATATTTTGCACTAAGCAACATTAAACCACTGGATAACGTTTCATTTTGGCGTCCATGAATTTTAAAAATGAGCTTGCCTCCTTAAATCCGGGATTAATTTTTCTAAAATTAAATATACAAATCAACTATTTTAGAGATTTTAAAGACAGTTTATCCTTCTATGGGTCATATAAAACTACAGTGATAAAGATAAAAATTAAGTGATAAAGATAGTAACATTAAAGTGAAGAAATAAATTCAATAAATTATTATTGCAATTAAACTTAAAAAGGTCTATTAATAAGCGATCGAGGTTGATAGTCGAATTTAGTTCAGTATGTCTTATTAATTAATTTATCGATGCTTTCTATGAATTATTAAAATTAATTCGTATAAAAAGGCATATGTTGTCAAAAACAAAAAAAATTAAGAAAAATAAATTTCAAAAATGGAACATAAAAAAATGTTGTCCCATGTTGGGGTACCAAACGTGTTCCGTGGATCTCGTGGAACGCCCCGATTGATCGCGCACTAAAATGCGACAACGCAAGATTTGTTAGCCGGTCGCTAAGTCTTACCGTATTTTGGTGGCGTTCATACTTTCGAAGGGTCGCCACCATACCCGCACGCACCGTGATCCAGACGATGAAGGATCGTGGTTCGGTCACTCGCGACAAATCAGAAGCACCATCCCCGGAATGATCGCCTGGTGGTTGTTTTCGTCACGGATTTTCGACAACAAATATTTCGGATTAGATCCGACGTTGATTATTTTTCAATTGTTATAGGAAGTGTAGGTGCGCCTTGAAAGTGATTATAAACCCACCTCGGGCGATTTTATCATCGATAATTATCGATTCATTTGTCAGCATTATCGATTTCGATAATTTATTTGATGTTAAAATATTTGCGTTGAAGATTCGATGAACGTTTTCATCACAAATTACTTGACAAACCGATCGATTCATTGTCATTTTTTATCGTTTAATTCGGGTTTTTGATTTCTTCGTTCAATCACAATTTGAATGTGATTAATTATCAACTTGTAATGCAAAGACTTTCGAAAGAAATCGTTGAATCAAAATATTTATTAATTTCAAAATATTGTTTACAACGAGCATAAATTTTAAAAACGCGCATAATAATTTGTGTTATTAAAACACTACAAGGATTCATTAATTAAGTTTTTGATAATAGTTTTATTTTGATCAATTTTTTTAATTTTTTTCATAGCATAAAATATTTTCTAATGTACGTCTGAATTTTTCCAGTTTTAAAAATTGCAGGGGTCGCAAATCCAATTAAGAAATTTTTTAAAAATTAAAAATCAAAAAATTAAATTAATATCACTTAAAAAACTCTTAATTGGTTGCTACTGCTGATGCGATTTAGTGGATACTACATCCCATATAAAAAAAATAAAACAAAATTAACGTGAAATGACGCAGTCGTTTCTGATTGGCCGATTTTTGTGGCATTGGGTTTCGTAATCGAATTATTGATCGATCAAATTTGTTTTGTTAATTTGTGTGATCGAGTCAATGTTGATATAAATGGTAAAATTTTAAAAATAAAGTGTTGTCATCAAGTACTTATTTTTGAAGTGATTTTTGAAGTTTGGGAGAGTTAGAATTGTTTCGGAATAATAAAAGATTTTAGTTAAAAAAATTTTGATTTGAAGTTCGATTTTTTTTGGCGATTCTGGGAAATGAATGTTTCGGTTGTCAATGCTTGTAATATTGGAGTTTTCAATAATGAACATTTGTATGTGCATGCGCAAGAAAATCACAGTTTCAGTGGCATCAACACAAATGCACCGGTTTGATTGTCGTTTTTGAATAACAAGAAGAGCCGGAGTTCAGGCGAGATCGAAGTGATCGATGAGTATCAAACGGATTTGATTTGCGTTATTCTCGGCAAAGAAATTCCATTAGATAAGCGGCTCTACGGATGCACGATTTCCGACTTGTCACGATTTTAATAAGAGCTCAACAAAATCGATGTTAATTCTTATGATTGTTGTATTTACTGATGGCCAGATACAGTTGATACACCCAGTCCAGAAGGACCAGTGTAAACTTTTCAATAAGGAGAGAACTATGGAGCAAACGAACTGTTCGAATCTTTCCGCAAAATCTGTCAATTTTTTTAAAGACAGGTGTTTTCCAGTCAGATGCTGTCGATTTCATGAAACTTTAAGCGATGTGCTTCGAGAACTTCTCAACGATATGAAAGAAGATGAATACTTGACATAGACGCGTTCTCTTATACCTAAAAAAACATGCAGAATTATGATAACGTCTTTTAGGGAATAGCACCTCCGAATCGAGTTGGAACATCCAATTAGTGAATCAAAATCAGACATTCCAGTAGATCATCTTGGTGAATTGATGCCAATTCCAGCTTTCGGAAATGTAAAGTTTAAAGGGTTTTTAACTCCTGTTAAAACCACAGCAACATTATTGGAGCTATCTCCATCGTATGCAGTCATGACTCAGTCTTCATAATTTGTGGTCGTCGAAGAAATCCACGTGGAAGCTTCCTAGAGCGACGATGACGAGCGATATTTGATGATACCAATTTTGGGTAAGAAAGTAGTAATTTGTTTATTCCCAATACCCTGAGTCTGCCTCCCCAACCAAGGAGTGTCACAGCCACGAAACCGATGCGCCCGCTCTCGCACCAAGCGCCTTGTTTTTTAGGAGTTTTACTCGTTTTAAATATTTTTTTAGTTGTACTGCCCAATCACAATTTCTTTGCCTTTTGTAAATATAATTACAAAATATTTTTTTATTTTATTACCACGTTTTTATTAGCTTGCTTTCTTGTCTGTTTGTCTGTTTGTCTGTCTTTCTGTCTGGAACAAATCTTGCGATTGATTTTTCGACCACTTTCAGTCATCCAATTGAGCTGAATTTTTTATACAGGCTTGCTTCCGATGACAATACAATATTTTAAAACATT